>CAUYQU010046561.1:0-71200 GCA_963574635.1 Cheracebus regulus | reverse complement strand
GGGGCTGCTCCGCCTGGGAATCTCCTGGTCTGGGGGTAATAAAAATCCGTCTGGAAATGCGGCGTCCACTCACCCTCTGCACTTTCACTGGGAGCTGCAATCCTGAGCTGCTCCTAATCCGCCATCTTGGATCTCTCTCTATCTCTTCCCGTGAATTTTTAAAAACAATTTTAACATGCTAATTTATTTTTAGGGTTTAAGATGGATCTGAGCTTACATTATCTAATTTTAGCAAGCCAGGTAGAAAGATAAATTTTCCCTATTCCAGGATTTATACAATTCCTGGGGATGTACCCAAGCCGAGCTGGCTTGGATCACATGACCATCTCTGGATCAATCACTGAGGCAGCTGAAGGGGTGGATCCTCTAACTGGGAACCCTCCTCTGGTCCTCATGGTTCAAAAGGAAAGACCCATCTCCAAAGAAAAAGGTGGCCATGCTGTTAGTAGAAATGAGTAAGGGAAGGGGCTATTCAGAAAAACGCAGGTGTATGCACACACACACACTCAGACATAGACACAGATGTACTTAGACTGAAAAGATACTGGAGGAAAGTATCATGATGTATGTGTTAGCCACAGTCATGGATTATGGAAGTAATGGGGATACATAAACACACATTATTTACTGTATTTGCCTGGTTTAAGTACTTTGCCTTTTTGTACACAGAGAAGCTAAGGCCTCTCTAACTTTTGTTATTGTAAATAAAAGGGAGATTGAAAGCTTTGGCGGAGGTAAAAGAGTTCCAGGCAGTAAGAGAATCGTGGGTGCTCCGTGATCCTCAGAGAAGTCTACTGGCCGGCCAGAAAGAGATTGCTTTATTGGGGTCAATGAATGGTCACTCAGCTATGTGGAGTAGCAGCTCATGGAAAGGGCTACAAGGGGCTGCCACACAGCTGCCCCTTCTTGTTTTACCTCCAGTTTATTTTCAGCACGGGCACATCTTTTTCTCTTTTGGTCTTGCTATTCTCAGTCCTGGACTACACATCTGTTCTGACTCATTCATCCATTCAAGCTCAGTTGAAAAGATTTTAAAGCTCTTCCTCTGACAAAGAATCCTCTATTTAAACATGCCTCCTACTCACAAGAAACAAAGCAGGATTCTGTTACCAACTATTCCAAAAGCTATTGTTTTCTAAGCATCTGTCCTGTGCACATATTATTTTATTTCATTTAAAACGTGCTGGGTTGCCATTCCAAATCTCAGATGAGGAAATGAAGACGTGGAAAAGTCATGTAATTTGTGGAAAATTATATGGCTTGAGATGACCAAACTGAGATTTGAATACAAGTTGGTTCCAAACCCATGACCTCGAAAAGGGAGGGCCTACTGCTGCCACATCCTAGCTGTGTTGTCTTCAGTAAGTCATTGCTACCTGAGTCACAATTTTCTCAACTGTAAAGTTAGAATATTTATATATCCCACCTTGCCTGTGGCACTGGCTCTTGGTAAACTCTCTAAGATGACACACAGAAAGGAACTCTGTGCATAATGGATTATGCCTGCACACATGTGATGTTTTGTCTGCAGACTGAGCCTCTAGGAGACTGCCTACAGAGTTTGCAGGCACATTCTGGAAAACTAGGAACGTCAGGGGGTTGCACAATGAGAAGAAGGGATAAAATGATGATACTAATATACTGAGGCTGCAGGTGATGCTAGACAGAGTCTGGGCAAGGTCAGGTGACTAACTGTCCTCACCTGGCCCAGGGCTGGGGGGTTTCTTAGGATGTGGGAGTTTCTGTGCTAAATCTGAGAAAGTCCTGAGCAAGCCAAGATGAATTCATTTGGGGAGCTTGGAGGACCGGGCAGCTCGATAGTGATACCATCCATATTTCATAGGTCCTATCACCTTCTTTGGCCTTTTTGGAAGAGCAGAGGAAAAGTGTGCATTTCTAGCAATGATGAGAGGTCAAGGAACCACACTCAGAGAGAATGGTCGTGATTCTCCCCCAAACTCGTAGCACTCTGAAAGTGGACTTTTGAGAAGTTTCCCCAGATCACAAGCCCATAGCCATCCATTTGGGACAAACATTTCCAGGGAGGAGGGAGAGCTCAGCTAGGAGTCAGGATCCAAGAAAGCAGACATTTCAAAGTTTGCATGCAGCCTTGGATTTTAATGCTATCCCTCTGCTAATTCACACTTTGCTTAAAAGGTACCCTTTTCCATAGGGTTCCTCAGCCTTCCTGACTAGTGAGTCTTGAGCTTTCCTGTCTTTCTTGTGTGGGAATGTTCAGACAGCCCTGAATACCCAGAGTGGACCTTGCACAGAAAAAGCTGGGACTGCTACCCCACCCCACAGTATTCCTACATAGAAAATTCTGCAGTCTGATTTTAATACTCCCCAGCTCTCCATGTGAGAGCCAAATCGCCTGGGTTCACATCCTGGTGTTATGATTTCTTGCAAGCTGCATCCCGTTAAGCAAGTTACTTCATCTCCCTTCCCTGTTTTTGTCAGTAAAATCAAGGTGACAATTATGATACCTAATATAATTGGTAGTGTGAGGATTAAATAAATTAATACGTGTGACATGCATAGAATAGTGTCTGGAAGCTAGTAGGCACTCAGTAAGTATTAATTTTTTTTTTTTGAGACAGTCTTGCTCTGTTGCCCAGGCTGGAGTGCAGTGGTGTGATATCAGTTCACTGCAACCTCCACCTTTCAGGTTCAAGCAATTCTCTTGCCTCAGCCTCCCAAGTAGCTGGGACTACAGGCACCTGCCACCACATCCAGCTAATTTTTGTATTTTTAGTAGAGATGGAGTTTCTCCATGTTGGCCAGGCTGGTCTTGAACTCTTGACCTCAGGTGATCTGCCCACCTTGGTCTCCCAAAGTGCTGGGATTGCAGGCATGAGCCACCACACCTGGCCGTATTAATTTTTATCAGTTTTTTTTTTTTACCTGCCTATTTGCTGCACTAGGGTGGTATTCTATCACTTTAAAAATTTAGGCTTAAATGTTCCATTCCTTAGTGTAATAGAAGGAGCATAAGGCTTGGAGGTGTGTGGTTCTCTCCAGTATTAGGTAACTCCTGTACGTTTTGGTTTTCTAGTCTGCTAAATTGGGCTAAGAGTCCTCTGAGGAGGATTCAATGAGATAATATGTGGCCATTCCTTCCTTTAAGTCCCCATACTGCTTACACTCTATCTACAGTACTGCATTGAGTATCCTATTTTGTGTTTGTCACTAGACTTTGAGCCTCTTGAGAGAAGGGGTTGTATCTTGTTTATCTTCCCATTTCCAGAGCTTTACTCTGCCTAGCATGAAGGGAGAATCAAATCAATGCATGTCTGCTGAAGTAATGGCACCTAGCATGATACCTGGCTCATATTAGGGATCAATGAATTAGGTCTTCTCCCTAAGGTTATAGAGCCAGTCAGTAGCATAAGAGGGCTAATCTTGCCATTCCAATCCTTAAACCGATTAGTAAAGCGACCTTACAAGGAAGATTATTGAGGAAGTGATTATAGAATGCCTTTAGTTCATGACCAAAAATAGCACTTAAATAGAGGTTCCATTACACACAGCTGATCTACCTTTCTATTTTCCAAATTGGGCTTTCTGTAAAACATACATTGTATTTCCTTCAGTTTTCAGTTTCAGTACATTTTAGATGAAGTGGAAACCCTCAGAACACAGTCATCAATATTTCTCAGTAAGAATTCCAGCTCCTCTATAATTGAATTGCCATCTCCTGCTAATCTGTGTGCATCCATACAATATCTCTTTCCTCCAATTAAAAACATCACTCATTGACAATGCTGAAATTTTCAGAGCCAAGTTGGAGAAGTGAAAGGGGACCAGGGGATAGATGTTATTAAATTGGATGTTTCCTTGGAGGTATTTTTTTTCCTCCTCTACATCTTGGTAAGTAGTCACTTTTGTGGTGATAGCAGCTGCACGATGGGAACATATATGATGGGGGAACATTTTATATTCATATATGTCACTGATGCAGTTTGAAAACAATTTTAAGATGCATGAGCAGTATTTTTTGTCATTAGAAGTTTCTGGTCTAAAGCCATTCTTCTCAGATAAAACTGACTTTCTAACAGCAACTTAGTACAGAGGAGAATAATCCTTGACTTGGTACTGAATATTCCATTGGTGTAGACTTAGAAAAAACTGCATCTGCTAGAATATGATTCTGTTTCTGCAACCTACACTATAAATCCTCAGATCTTCTTATACAGTTTCAGAAACTCAAGCACTCCAGTCCAAAAGAGTGAGATGATAGACCGCATTCAAAACTTGAGATGGACTATGTGAAGAAGTGAAAACATTTTTCCAAAAAAATTTTAAGCAGGGTGTGCCTTTGATTTAAATTCTAAATGTTTGAAAATCTAGGCAATTGATTTTATCAGCCTCCCTCATACAGTAAATTTTTTATTTTTCCATCTTGACTCTCTCAGTTACTCTGTTTCCCATCTAATGAAGACAGATATTGTAATTCTTGTTTCATTAATGTTGGCCTCTCAAGTCTGATTTAGCCAGAATAGCTGTGATCATACACAGAATTTAATAGGGAAGGGAAATAGCTAATTAGATTTGTTGGCAAAGGAAGCAAGGAAGTGCCTGGAGAAAAGATAGATCCATAAATCTCAGAGTCACATATCATAGCACAGGGTATGGAGCCTTTGAGGAAGACCTAACTGTGTGGCTGATGGGAAGGCTTCATCACAGCTCGAACATCTTGCATAGACAGTACCCAAACTTGTAAGTGCCTTGTTCCCTTCTGGCTCCCAAATTGTTATAGGGCTTTTGAAAAAAAAAAATCTACACAAATCCCGCATCCCAAACAGGATGTCTGTGTAATCACAACTAGCTGGAACTCTTAGCAGTTGCCATGATGTTGATCAAAAGGAGGACCAAGTCCAGGCAGGCATTCTATGGGAAGTATATAAGGGCATTTCACACTGCCTCTCCCTCTACTGTGCTCCTGCTCTCCCTCCACCCACCCATTCGTTTTCTCTCACCTCCTCCATTTGCATTCAAATGTAGATCCACACACTGGATACCTGACAACCCTGGACATCTACACCAATGACTTCATTTCACTAAGAAAAAACGAGGCTGGAGCTTATGAGTTTGGAACAGAACATACTACTCCTAAGTGGCAGAACTCCACTTGTTGACTTTTTCTTTCTAACCAGTGTCAATGGTTTTTGCTATTTCATTTTCTTTTATTTTTTGAGATGCAGTCCCACTCTGTCACTCAGGCTGGAATGCATTGGTGCAATCTCACCTTTTTGCAACCTCTGCCTCCTGGATTCAAGTGATTCTCCTCCCTCAGTCTCACGAATAGGTGGAACTCAGGCATGCACCATCATACCCATCTAATTTTTTAATGTTCAATAGAGACAGGGTTTCACCATATTGCCAAGGCTGGTCTTGAACTCCTGACCTCATGGTCTGCCTGCCTCGGCCTCCCAAAGTGCTGGGATTACAGGCGTGAGCCACCTCTCCTGGCTGTGTCAACAGTTTTTAAAGTTATTATAATGTTCAACATTAATCAAAACATGTTTTAGGAGTCCAGGATCAGTTAATAGTCATTTCACACCGAAGGTGAACTGATGCTAACAGAAGGAGGTGCATGACCTCAGAAGTAACTACAAATCTGCCCTCTCACTTGCAGCAGATATGACTCCCACGTCTCTGTCTGTTTCCAGCTGCTTTACACTCCTGCAAAAATAAGCCAGGGGAAGACAGTGGTTGCTACAGCACCTTCAATGGAATACATTTTTTAGAAAGATCCAGTTGCACTTTCTTTATTGTTGTGACAGCCTTATGAATATCACAGCTGTCATGTCTTCCAGGACTATGATATTTTTCATTTATTCCATTTCTTTAAGTTTACCAGGTGGTAGAACCAAGGTGGTGGGGTAAAATAATGGAGTGGTGAATTCCATCCTGAGGCCAAGGTTGTTGGCAATCTACCTGAACTTCTCTCTATCTGACAGCTACTTAAGGTTACCATTCTCATTTCTGGCTGTGGAGGTTCAGTCAGGATGGTTGGAGAAATTGTAAAGTTATAGAATATAGTCACAAACCTTCCTGGAAGGCCAGATGGTTTGCATAGTTTCAGTAAAAGATTCAGCTAAAGGCAACCTAACCCTTTTTACCTTGAGTTAATAGCAGAAAAGCAAATAACAAAGGCATGGAGAGTTGTTTATCTAAATAACTTGTTTACTCATGTGGTCCTAAAACTAAACTTTAATCATTTGCTGGCCAGTGACTCTCTCAGTGAGGCGGGGAGGGCGGAGAGCACGACTAGGTTTATTACCCACAAATAGTGTTTGCTTTAGGTCTTGGAACCTGGTCTGTAATCATTACCCTCTAGTGATACTGACTGGAAGCTCTTGTCATTTAATGTATGCTGAATAAATGCCGGCAGGGCCAGCGAGTCGGGGCCATGGCTGTTAACTCTCTGAGTAGTGTCTGTGAGTGGCCCATGGACCCCTACACCTGCTCTTTCACTGATATCTGTTTTTGAATGCATTTGTTCATCTGTCGCTGAGTCAGGGTCTGTGGGGCAGACCACAACATCCAGTGATTAAAATTGTACCATAAGCTTAATTCATCAAGCTTAAGAACCAAAAGGCACTTATTGTGATACAGTGGATTGAATAGGAAATGGATAATAAAGAACTACAGAAGACACTCACCCACTCCATTTGCGAGTTGAACTTATCCTATAAAGCCCACATCTGGGGTCACATGAACTGGAAGATACAAACCTGGAGTTGCATTGTGATTTCGTGGCTTCCTCACATACTAGCTGGGAACTAAAAGTTCAAGTAACTCCTTGGCAAGTTTATTTTCTTATTTGGAAAAGAGGGGTAGTAATAGACTAAATTAGAGTATCTGACACATAATAAATGCTCAGTAAATCTCAACTATCAAATGTGCAAAATGGGAACAATAATACTTACTGCCATGGTTGAGTTTGACAATTCTACCTGATGCAGCAAAACATCATTAATTCTCAGTAGCTTAAGAGAGTGAAAGTTTATTTCTCACCTTATGTTCCAATATAAATTGTTGGGGTGGGGCTCAGTTCCATGGGGTGATTTGAAGGTCCAGAGACCTTCTATTGATATTCTATTGAATATCTCCACCACCTTCTAGAACCATATCTTTCTCTAAATTCAGCCCATAAATGGGGGAAGGTGGCTGGAAAGAGAGAGAATGTAAAAAAAGTACACCAGTGTCACCACTTTAGTTCAGAGGTGGCACATCACTCCTGGGTCTGTTCTGTTGCTGGGAACTCGTTTTTTAGCCACATCTAGCAGCAAGGGGGCTGGAAAAGATGTCTAGTTCCATACCCAGATGGTAAGAACACAGATTCTGGCAGGATCTTGCAGCCTCAGCCACATCTATCTTGAAGGACTGAGCTGACAAGTAGGTTAGATACCACTCGTTAAACAGCCAGGTGAGAGCCAGTCAGAGCAGCAGCCTTTAAAAATATAGCTATTGTTACTATTGATCTCAAATCACTGTGTCAAGAAAGTGAGATTTTGTTTCACAGCACATTTGGAAAGGAAAGGAGAGTCCAGAGCTACTGTTCAAGTTTGTCTCGATTCTAAAGCCTTCCCAGACCTGAAGGTGAAGCTTTCCAGTGGGCATCTAGATAAGCGACCCAGCAAAACAGTGCCCAAGCCATTTCAGACCTGCTGGGCTCTTAGAGAAACCAAAGAAAAATACAGTACTGATATGTTTGTTGGAAGTCCTAAGGCAGTTCCAAACACTGTCTTTTTTTGTATTATTAAGTATGTTATTGTGGACCTCCTGCTTTCTGGCTGTGAGGTCTTCTTACTAATTTATTTGAATTCCATAAGTCTTCATTTTTCCATTTGTAAAATGGAACAACAGTTGTTCTACCTCAGAGGGTAGGGCTAGATTTAGGGTGCCACCTTCTTCCCCTGTTTCTCCTCTTCTTTCTATTCTTAACATGATGATTACTCCTATTGTCATCTGTGCATCAGCTAGAATGCATATATTATATATACATTCTAATTATCTCCTTGACTTTCTCCTGGGCCAAGGGCAGCCACCTGATGTGGTTGGAAAAACCTGAACATGGAGTCAGGGAAGGCTGGATTCAACCCTGACTCTGGCACTTGCTAACTAGGTGTGAGTCCTCAGGCAACTTTCTCAACTTCTTTGTGTGTTTTTCCTCATCTCAAAATAAGGTAAGAACTTCTAACAGTAAAGGGTTTGAAGATTTATGGTAAATCACTGATTGTCATGCTTGGCATAAAATGAAAGCTAATGTCATCATCCCTCATGCAAATTTTCATGGGCCCTAAGAATTTAGGAAATGGTAGCAACCTGACACCTTGGAAGGATTGAGATACAATGCAGATAAATAGATTATATGTTTTGATGAAAGGTAATCATCAAATTACCTTTGTAATCGATTATGGTTCATTGTTGTTTAGATTTCTTGGTGTAATAATGTATATGTTTTGATGAAAGGTAATCATCAAATTACCTTTGTAATCAATTATGGTTCTTTGTTGTTTTGATTTCTTGGTGTAATAATGTATCTTTTGTTCAGCTGAGTCCAAAGCTCATACCCCTTCCCACTTGACAATCAGTAAGTGGAACAAAAAAGTGTCAGGGCAAGGAAGGTGACTTTATTGCAGAGAACCAGCATAGCCACATCCTTTTCAATATGTTATTCACTGATTTTTAAAAAAAATTATAGCCATCCTAGTAGGTGTGAAGTTGTATTGCATTGTAGTTTTGATTTGTGTTTCCCTAATGACGAATGATATTGAATGTTTTTTCATATGCTTATTGGCTGCTTGTATATCTTCTTTAAAAATATCTATTCAAGTACTTTGCTCATTTTTGGATTGACACTTGTTGAGAAGAAATTGATTTTAAATAAACTTTCAATTCATGATAACTAGCTCTAAATTAAGCTTACCATTTCTTCAAACTTATTTAATTTTATTGATTTAATTTGGAGAGAGATGTTTAAACATTTCCCACCTTAATTACAGCTTTGTAGAACTCCTGATTGCTAATAGTTTTGCTTCACGTGTTTTGATGCAAGGTTTTTGATGCTTCAGGGTTCATTGTTGTTCATTGACTTCTTGGTGTAATAATGCCTCTTTCACTGTAGTTGAGTCTAAAGCCTGAACTGCTTGCCATATGGCAGTCAATAAGTCAAGAGACAAGGTGTTGGGGCAAGGAAAGTGACTTTATTTCAGAGAACCAGCAAACTGAGAAGATGGTGGACTCATGTCCTAAAGAACCATCCCTCTGAACCATCTTAAGTCAATGGAATTTTAGGCTCCTTTTATGTTAGGGGAAAGGGAAGAGGGAAGGATTTGGGATCCAGAGGTGACCAATGACTGCAGACATCTGGGCAGCAGCAGGTGTTGCAGGCGGGCTTGTGAAGCTTCTTTGCCCTTGGTCAGGTAACATCTTTCCTTGTGTGTACACCCTCCTTATTTCTTCAGGAGTTAGTTTGGGGAAGGGACTATTATCCTTGCTTTAATGTTAAACTGTAAATTAAGTTCCTCCCATGGTTAGCTCAGTCTACATGCAGAGATAAGCAAAAGCAGTTAACCTAAAATGTGGCACTGTGGACGGCTTAGAAGCAAAATAGAGCTCTTCAAGCTTGGCCTGCTTTTCATTATTCCATTATCAATATAAAGTGTTCCTCTTTGACTTTTAAATCTGGTTTGCTTGAATTTTACTTTGCCTAATGACTTCCTCTGCTTTAAATTTTTTTTATGTTTGTTTGGCATTTTTTAACAAACCTCTTTACTTTCAGACTTTGTGTCATTTACTGCATGTATATCTCCATAAATAGCTTATAGCAGGATTTAAATTTTTACTCAAAGAACTTGTATTTTTAACCCATCTCTGTTGTCATTCTTGATTTATTTTGTATTATTTCTGCCATCTCTTTGTGTTTTCTTTCTGAGATCTTCTATTTCTTCCTTTTTCTACTTCTTGACTTTGCTAAATGCTCAAATTGTTTTTTAATTTTAGTTTTTGTCTCTTTTGTGGTTTTTAAGTTATACATCCTAACTTTTTAAAAATTCTACTACTGTTTGCCCTGCTTTTTTTACAAGCACAAATTGAGGAACAGGTTGGGGGTTGATGATTTCCATTTTAGGAGGAGTGAAAGATGGTATTACCTTATCGACATGGAGATGCCTTATTTCTGTCACCTCTCAGTCTTTACCCCACTCTATTCCCTCTTCTGGGAACTTGGACACATCTGAATCAATACCTAATCATCCTTCAGCTTCAGTGTAGATATTCCTTCCTCAGGAAGCCCTCCCTATGCCAGCACCGCTGGCAAAGTGCCCACCACGTGCTCACAGAGTGCTCTTCTTCTCAGCCTGTTGATGCAGTACTCACCCTGCTTTGTAACCGGCTTTTTCTTGTCTGTCCCCATTGGAGGCAGAGGCTACATGTTGCTATCCCAACATCTTGCTAGGTCTGATGTGAGACCCAGGAATCTGCATTTTGAATCTGTTCTCTGTGTAACACTGACAGGAAACACTTTCAAGGGCTAGAGTTGTTAGCAAGGTGAATTTAGTAGAGATAGCCAGGGTCTAACCCTTAGGGAATGTTTCTATATCCCCTACCAGGTTTATCATGTCCTGAAGAGTCTCTCCCATGTTTCTGGTCCATTTTAAACAATTGCTGGAGGTCAATTAGTAAACAGCTCCTAGGGCTGTCTGAGCCTCTGGCCACATGAAGGAGGTAAGGGAGAAGGCCAGCTCCTATGTTCCTGTGGCTGCTCAGTGTGGTGGCCCGTGTTCAGCAAATACGTCTGACATGGTTTAGACATGTGTCTCCTCCAGATTTCATGTTGAAACATGATCCCCAGTGTTGTAGATGGGACCTGGTAGGAGGTGTTTGGGTCATGGAGCTGGACATTCTCCCCCATGAATGTCTTGGTGCCCTCCACATTAAAGTGTTCACAGAGAGCTTGTTGTCTAGAAAGCCTAGAACCTCTTTCTCTCCTTCTTGTTCCCACTCTCACCATATGATACACTAGCCCCTCACTAGCCTTCCACCATGATTATAAGCTTCCTGAGGTCTCCCCAGAAGCAGACACTGGCATCTTGCTTCTCATATTGCCTGCAGAACTGTGAGCTAAAACAAACCTCTTTTCTTTATAAATCACCCAGCCTTGGCTGTTCCTTTATAGCAATGCAAATGGACTAACACAGCATCTAAGCTTTCAAAAGGCACATCAGCAGATAGACATCATGTTGCTTTTTTTCAGAGTCAGTTACCTCTGAGAGGGATGAAGTGTATATATGTGACTTAGTCTTCATAACCTTAGCCATACCTAAGCATTTGACTTTGCTAAATGCTCAAGTTCTTTTTTAGTTTTACTTTTTGTCTCTTTTATGGCTTTAAAGGTATATATCCTAATTCTTTTCATTCTACTACTGGTTGCCCTGTAACCAGTACAAGCATACATTGAGGAACAGGTTGGTGGGTGATGATTTCCATTTTGAGAACAGTGACAGGTAGGTCAGAATCCTTAGTGGCCAACTGTGGGGGAATCTGAAACCTGTTTCCTCAAGGTGAAAATTGTATTTGTCTGAGAAAGCATCACTTCCAGTTACAAGTAACTGCGGTGAAAAAGATAATGTGCAGCAAGGATAATTGAAATCTACATTGCGTATGGTTTATTTCTCACATGAGGAGTTCTCACTGCTAAAGATTTAGTTCCATCAGGACTGTGTTTAGGCAGGTGGGATGTAGAGTAGGATGAGGATTCAGGAGGAGCTGGGGCAGTGAACAAGAGGAAGTAGTGAGAGGGACACCGGGACCTGCTGTGTCCATCTGGTCTTTCATCAAGACAGCTCACCTGCACTGATATGTCACAGACATTCCTGTTATGCCAGAAGACTTTACTGCTTTATTAGGTTTGAAAGCCTGTCCTTATCAGTGTGTTCTCTTTTTTAAATGTGATGAAGAGAGTTAATTTATTACTAATGCTTGAAATTGTGGTATTTACGTTCAAGACGACCGCCTATTTGTAATATTGGATTTGGAGTTTGTTGGATATGATTAAATACCAGTGTGGGGCAGGATTTTTGTGTTTGCTTTTACTTCAAAACCCTAGAATCAGATTATTTCATCCCTTTTAGGGAAACTTACTTGTCACAGGGAATACATGTTTGAGATAGTCTCTCTTTGCCTTGTTGGCGAGAGGGGATTTTCATCCCAGGGTTATGAGGATGGCGGAACACACGTGTTGGAAATAGATACTCGGTGCTGCAAAGAAAAATCAGCACAAGACAAAGGATTTTTCAGCAGCACAATTTTGACTTCCTGGATTGCAGTCTCACGAGCCATCTTGCCAGAGAGTACGATGAACAAAGGAAAAACAAACGTATTTATCCCTTACACATTTGGGGTCATCCTTACTACTGTGTCTCATCTTCGTTAGCTGGAGCCAGACCTCACAATCTAAACTAAAATCTGATTGACTAACAACTTAAAACTTTTTTAAGCAGGTAAAAGCAATGGAGAGCTGGGACATGCCTGTGAGCACGTCCAGCACAGATATCTTGGTTAAAGTACAAGGACATAGAATGTACTACGTGCCTGTAAGCATGGCATGTCTAACAGCTACATAGGATGGGGCTTAACAAAGAGTTATTAGCACACTTATGATTTAACAAGAAAGGAAACTTTAAAGAGGACCTTTTTTACTTCCGACAACATGACACCCCACACCCTACAGATAAGACAACAGCAGGTAATTAGGTAGACTCAGCCTGGCAGAGGAGGACACACACACCACGCAGAATCACACAGGGCCTACACTCAGGAGCAGAGGGAATAAAGGACTGGAGGAGACATGCTTTGTAGTATTAAGAGGGGAGAGCAACCTCCAGTTCCCACAGAGGATTAGATAGGCTTTCCGGCATCATTCTGTGGGCCGGTAGAGAATGGAAACCCGCTACTAAAGGATAAGCAGGAACTGTGCCTGGTTCCTTTGTTAAGGAGGTTTGCTTGGCTGGAAGACCTTATCCATGGGAACAGAGTAGGGAGAAGAGCTTGCTATTAGACTATTCAAGACCCTCTCAGTTTTACCAGGTGTCAAGCCAGCACACAGTATGAAGCCTGAATTTCAGGCCTTACACTGCAGTATACCATTATTACACAACTTTGGGAAACGCCATTCCTATCACATTCTACAGAATAGCACCCAAGTACTCCTGGGATCCTGATGACAGGATATAAAGGGTAGTTAATTGTGGCATTCATAGATGGGATTAACCTGCTAATCTTTTGTCGTTTTAATGTTACTCTATGGCTTAAGCATTTATTTCAGAGGAAGAAGGACCAGACACTCTCTGTTGTTTTAAATTACTTGGAAATTCATTTGAGTCAGTGCTACTCTGATTCTAACGTCGTCAGTGTGGTCTCCAGGCCAGCAACATCCACATTACCTGGGAGCCTGTTAGAAATCCAAATTCTTGGGCTCCCTCTTAGAAATACCACACGTGAATCTCAAGAAAAGTTCCAGGAATTTGTTTTAACAAGACCCTCCAGCGATTTTTATACTCACTAAAGATTGAGAAGAACCACTTTGGAGGGACTTGTGATGATTCTTCTCAATCTTAGTTATGCAGCAGCGAGAGCACAGTAAGAAACCAAACATAAATAAAGGTCATAGAGGCCTGGTCCAGTGGCTCACACCTGTAACTCCAGCAGTTTGGGAGGCCGAGGTGGGTGGATTACTTCAAGTCAGACGTTCAAGACCACCCTGATCAACATGAGGAAACCCCGTCTCTGCTAAAAATACAAAAATTAGCTGGGCGTGGTGGCACACACCTGTAGTCCTTGCTACTCGGGAGGCTGAGGCAAGAGAATCACTTGAACCTGGGGAGACAGGGGTCGCAGTGAGCCAAGATCATGCCATTGCACTCCAGCCTGGGTGACAGAGGGAGACTCTGTCTCGAGAAAGAAAGTTAAAAAAAAGGTCAAAGAGTTCTGCACTTCCCTGACTTCATCCTCTAGTAGGTCCTAAGCCCGTTTCTTTAAATAAAGCCCTTCATCTGCCCTAGAAAGGATAAAGATGAAAGAATACTGTTTGACATTGCAAAGCAGTGGGAAAAGCAGTGAAACTAATTTTGAGGAAAAATACTTTTCATAAAAGAGGTAAAAACATGCAGGCCAAGCTGATGACACTAGAACAGATGGAGAGAGATAAAGTCAGTCCAATGAAAGGAGGGCAGGTTTGCCTTAAGATGATGAGTGAAACCTGCTGATCAGGTAAAGTAGAGGATATGAGACCTCGTTCAGTGACAGAGAATGTCACCACAATAGTCCTAGCTGTGCCTCGAACAGGAGAAATTATGGGAGAATACTCACAGTATTTTAGAGCCTGGGCTGGACAGTTTTAAGGAAGGTCTGCAAGGCGAGGAACTGGTTGGGACTGGGCATAGCTTAGGGCTTAACAGCTTTTTAGATTCATGGGCATAGCATGGTGACCTGAAGTGAACCCAATAAGCAAGCTGTAAGCCTCTACCAGAAATGCAAACAAAATTAAGGAACTCAGATGGGTGTGGTGGCTCATGCTTGTAACCCCAGCACTTTGGGAGGCTGAGGCGGGAGGATAACTTGAGCTCAGGAGTCCAAGAGCAGCCTGAGCAACATGGCAAAACCCCATTTCTACAAAAAATACAAAAAATTAGCCAGGCATGGCGACGTGTGCTATAGTCCCAGTTACTCTGGCGGCTGAGATGGGAGGATCGCTTGAGCCTGGGAGGTTAAGGCTGCAGTGAACCTTGGAGTGCAGCACTTCACTCAGCCTGGATGATAGATCAAGACCCTGTCTTAATAAATAAATAAATATTTTAAAAACTAAGGAAATCTTTTATAATATGCTTCCTAATATTTTAGATTACCTAGTTTGATTTAAGAGCTAGATTTCTAATGGTTCAAACATTTCTAAAATCTGATTCATGATGAGAATCAAAGAGCAAAAGTGAAGTACAATGTTGAAATATTTTAAAATTTAACGTTAGCTCATCCTCCAAATTCTGTAGTTTATTTACTCGAGAATATGTATGATATGGTTGACCCTCCATAGCAGCAGGCTCCACATCCATGGATTCAACCAGCAGCAGATCAGAAATATTTAAAAATAATAATAAGTAACAATGGAAAAATAAAAATAATATAAATTTTGAAACAATATACTGCAACAACTATATTATATTGCATATTATAAGTAATCTGCAGATGATTTAAGTATATATAGGAGGGTGTACTTAGATTATATTCAAATGATAGGGCATTTTATATAAATGACTTAAGAGTCTGTAGATTTTGGTATCTGCAGGGGATCCTGGAACCAATTATCTGTGGATACTGAGAGATAATTGTATATGTAAAATTTGTCACCTCCATCTTCTTTTTGATCGATAGAATATCATCACTTATTTTGCAACAGTTATGGATTACTTTCATCCCAACCAATTCAAGAATATTTCTCATCATTGGCATCTTAATTTAGAACAGTATTTTTAGTAACGCTGTTCACCACCAACATTTGTATTTGTAGTATTAGCTCAAAAGCAACTTTTCCAGCAATGTTTAATTTTAAAATTGACTTACAATGTATTTTTACAAGAGTTTAATAGGATGCGTTTCAAAAAGCTTTGTTACAATTTCATAAATTAGGTGGAAAAATTGAACTGCTTAAGGTCTCACACTAACTCATTTTTTATTTGAAGCGTTCATGCTCACAAAGGTTTTTTTCTGTTAATGGCATTAACACGTTAACAGATATTACTTTACTTTTTAATAGGCATAAGAAAAGCTGGAATAAAAGTAAGAAAAATTATTTCAGAAGTGTCTAAATAATCTCAAGATGATTTTTTTTTATCTGAATGACAAATCATGCTTCAGAGAGATGCGTAAATACACTTTGTGCAGAATGGCATGTGTTAATAACTTGTCTTCAGGTATAGTCTTCTTAAAATAGAATCTTCAATTGATCCTAAATGTTCAAGTTTGTTGCGTCTAGAAACATATGTAGATTTAATTATTTGCATGTGTGTCCTACATACTAGAAGCCATGAATGAAGGTGAAAATACAAAGTGAAAAAATCTATTAAATGCACCCAGCTTCTTTTGATGTAACTGTTAATCACAATACTTTATCAGAAAATGAAGTCTGGGAAAACAAAAAAATAGACAAGATCTAAGGACAACAGAGATAAACTGAAATTATTCCAGGAAAATCAGATTCTGTGGTTGCCCCACCTCTACCTACACCTCTATCTATATCCATCTCTCTTCGAAAAAGTCTCCTTTTCCCTTCAGATCCGAGTAAGATGGCCCATCATGTTGCTTAATAAAAGCCGAATGCCCTTTCCAAAATATTTGTGGATATCATGGCCTTGCATTCTCATGGTCACCTCTAGCCCTAAATTTCTGATTCTTCTGAATTGTTTTTCACAGCTTTAAAACAGTGTACACTTTGTTATCGAATGAGATTCAACTCTTTACTTAATTTCTGCAAAACAACTTGTGTAGCCGATGAATGACAAATTTGTTTGTTGAAGAGGGAGGGATCAACTTGTGTTGCAAACAACTTATAATTGAGTATTTATATCCTTGTTTCCCAAATTCCCTGGGCCCGTCTTTCGTGCTACTTATTCTTTCCCTTCTGCCCTCTCCTTTGTAGCCCCCACCCCATTCATCACATTTTCTTCTGTAGAGTGATTTATCACTCACTAGGATTATACTCAAAACTTAGTCCCAGGCCTCCCTTTGAGTTGAGATATGCCTTGAAATTAACACTGATAGGGTATTTCAAATGAAAAACTTGGCAAATTATAAATCATTCTACTATAAAGACACATGCACATGTATGTTTATTGTGGCACTATTCACTATAGCAAAGACTTGGAACCAACCCAAATGCTCATCAATGATAGACTGGATAATATTCCATGGAATACTATGCAGCCATAAAAAAGGATGAGTTCATGTTCTTTGCAGGGACATGGATGAAACTGAAAACCATCATTCTCAGCAAACTAACACAGGAACAGAAAACCAAACACCACATGTTCTCACTCATAAGTGGGTGTTGATCAATGAGAACAGGTGGACACAAGGAGGGGAACATCACACACTGGGGCCTGTTGGTGGGTCCGGGTCTAGGGGAGGGACAGCATTAGGAGAAATACCTAATGTGGATGACGGGTTGATGGGTGCAACAAACCACCATGGCACATGTATACCTATGTAACAAACGTGCACGTTCTGTACATATATCACACAACTTAAAGTATAATAAATAAATGTGTATCTTATGAAATTTTTTATTAATCAGTTTTGCAGTCATTCTTTTTACTGAAGAAAGTGAGACATACACTTATTCTTTAGAAGTTGGACACCTGCAGTTTGACAAGAGTAGTTAGAAAATATTTTTGTTTTACTAATTTAGTAGAATAGCTGTAACTACAAGAATAGTTTATAAATATTGAGTATGTCTTACTAATATTGTCCAATTGTTTTTATTAAAATAAAGCTTTTGGGTATATTTTACATAATAAAATAAATATAAAGTTACATAACAATCAAAGACTATTTCTGTCAGATTTACATGTGAAATTAAAAATATTGGGTCATCTAATTATCTTGGGTTTTATCTTCCCTTTACTTTCCTGATGACAGATATTAAAAATACATAGTCTACAAGAATTTACTATACAATTATTAGTATGAATAGGATAGTTCTGTAATATTGATGGGTATAACATTAAATAAGGACTAGAGTTTTTTCTTTAATAAGCAATAGGAAAAATGATGAATAATACCAACAGAAAAATAACTAGAATGAATACCGTACAAATAGGAATTTCATTTGATGACAAGAAGCAGACATCTGTAGTAACAGGAACTTAAATTTAGGAAATGTTGTGACATATAAAAAAGTTCCAGAGACAGGCAATGAAGGGCTAACGTGGTTGTGACAACAGTGAGGATCCTTTTCTCATTGTTTTCCACCCTCTTAGCTGTAGGCTCCATTTCCATAGATCCCCTATGATCCAGGATAGCTGCTCAAGTTCTCCCCATCACATCACATGGCCTTCATCAGTTTTCAGCTGCAGATAACTGAATCTGCTCCAGCTACTTGACATACAAATGGCTTTATTCCTGTACTAAAGAGCTTCTAGAATCCTAGACAAGGCAGAAAAACAAACTCTGGGTTAATATTTTGGGAATAACTCCCAAAGTCACCTGAAAAAGCTGGGCCACCAAGGGAGCTACTGTCCCTTCTATGACCAAGAAGTAACTTTCCTGATTGGAATGCTGCTACTCCACTGGTTGGGTCCAGAACCTCAGGACTCCTGCTCAGTGAGGGAGCTGCAATCTCAGGAAGCCACACAGTCACAAAACTATAATGATTGGAAAGCTCGTACCATGGATGCTGTCTTCAGAACCAAGCTGTTTCTGCTTCGGTATGCACCCATGACTTCAATGACCATGAATGAGGTCCTCAGCAAGTGCTTCTTCCCAGCATAACTGGATGCCTGCCCAGTGGGGCTTGCCAGCAGGAACAGAAGCAACACCATTTTGCTTTACATTTATACCTTCCAAATTATCACTTGTGTATCTGAGAGGTCGAACATTCACCAGGTACAAAAGCATAGCTGCAAGGAAATCTGGGGAAAGTCATTTTTAGCTTTCCATCTTTGAAACATAAGATGATACTCTAGAAGGGAGTTACAATAGACAACAAGTGCTAATTCACCATTCCACCAAACTATTCCAAGAAAAGGAAAGGAGAAAGAAAGGGGAAGGATAAAAGGACATCCTCCTTCTCTAGCTCAGTGATCTTTAAGAAGCTTTTCATGGAGCTCCACTAGATGATTTTCATTTGCCTCTCATTACCCACTCTTAACTGCAAAGGACAGTGGGAAATGTAGAACTTTAGCTATATGTGTTGCCTCCTAGAATAATGTGGAGTTTCATTAGAAAAAAGTAAATAAAGAAGATGTGAATATTTGGCAGGTAATTAATACAACTGACCCTTGAACAGCACAGGTTCGAACTGCAAGGCCTCTTATAAGTGGGTTTTCTTTCACCTCTGCCACTCTGAGATAGCAAGACCAATACCTCCTCTTCCTTTTCCTCCTCAGCGTAAAGCTGATAAGTATGAAGACCTTTATGATAATTCACTTCCATTTATAAATAGTAAATATATTTTATTTTCCCTGTGATTTTCATAATATTTTCTTTTCTCAAGCTAGCTTTCCTGTAAAAATATAAATATAGTAGATAAGGTAATACATATAACACAAATTCTGTGCTAGTCAACTCCTTATATTATCAGTAAGGCTTCTGGTCAACAGTAGGCTGTTAGTACTTAAGTTTTTGGGGAACCAAAAGTTTTATATAAATTTCTGACTGTACAGAGAGAACAATGTGGGAACTAGTTTGGTGCCTTAATTCCTATGTTGCTGAAGAGTCAACTACAGTTTCAGCTGAAGTCTGCTCTTTTCTCCTCTATGTGTATATACTCATCCTTTTCTTACATAGAACACCTCGCCCCTTTCCTATGAAGATACCCCAAGGTCTCATCCACGCAGTGCACCTAACTCAACATCCAGGATCAATGGGTGAAATGTAGACCTCTTAATTCCATCTAAATGTATCTTCTTCTGATCCAGTGTTGTATAAAAATAGAAAAAATATTCGCTGCCAGAACATCATAATGGAGAAACAGTAGGAAAGGAATGATTGAGCTCTTCTTTTCAGAAAGTGGTAATGGGAACATTCATCAGTCACTGTTCCATAGCAGTTATGCAATCCTGCTGGGCAGGCTTATCAAGACCCCCTGGCCTGGCAGAGCGGTTAGCTCATCTGGAAGCTCTATGCTCCAGGAGGTTTCTGTCCTACTGGATTTATGCTGAATTTGTCCCTTTTACAGGACACAATTAAAAATCAGTAGCCAACGCAGACCAGCAGCTACAATTTTTCTACATTTTCTGTCGTACAAGAGCTTTACATAGTCTGTCTTCTGAAGTACAACAGGTGAAAGTTTGATCATAAATTTGTCACTGTGTTACAAGGGTCAATGACTTTCCAAATGTTAACAGGTAGATTCTTACCACCCACAGCACAGTTGCCTTTACCATACAAATACAACTACAGATGTTTACAAGAACATGCATCCAAGTGAAAACTTAAATGAGCGTTATCATGAAATATAAAAGATTTAAGAAAATAGAATAAACAGAAGACCCTGGAAGGGAAAACTGAAATTTATAAATGCCAATTTCTCCCACCTATAGATTTAATACAATTTAAATTTCAGCCCTAACATTGTAGCATGATTCGACACTTAAGTCTATTTAAAGCTCCCCTGTTAAAAACAAAGTATGAGAATAAACAAGAAAATGTATGAAAAAAGAAGAGTGTACTTGCCACACAGAAGCTTGTACCGTCATGTTGATACCATTATTGATAATAGCCCAAAGGTGAAAACAACCCAATTGTCCATCATCAGGTGAACAGATGAACAAAATGTGGAATATCCATGCAATAGAATATTATTCAGCCATGAAAAAAGGGTGAGTTACTAATACATGCTACAGTTTGGTTGAACCTCAAAAACATTATGCTAATTGAGAAAAGTCAGACACAAAAAGTCACAATTTTATGTGACTCCTTCAATATGATATATCCGGAGTAGGCAAATCTATAGAGACAGAAAGCAGATTAGAGATTACCAGGGACTGGGAGAGAGGATAAATGGAGTGTGATTAATGGGTATAGGACATTTTAAGGGATGATATATATTTTGAAACTACAAAGATCTTGTAGTTGCATAATGTTATGAATACACTAATTACCTTTGAATTGCATACATTAAGATGGCTAATGACAGGTTATGTAAATTTTGCCTCAATAAAAATAAAAGAAGATGTAGTGAATATGGGGGATAAACAATCTCATTTTTAAGGACATGATGCAGAATTGGAAAACGTCACTTATGTTGCTATATCGTTGGCTAAAGTGTGGTGATATGGCTACACCTAAGTTGAAGAGAGTTGGGAAATGCAGTCCCTAGCAGAGTGGTCACGAATACCACCAAAATAATATTGCCAGAGTGTTGTTCTGTGGTATTATATAAAGCAGGAAGGAAAAGGATGCAAGGAGATAATATCCCATCACTTGTCTTTGTAACTTGCTAAAAGCAACAAGGAGCAATGCATACACATGAACAGTTTGGCTATTTTCAGTTACTTCCTTAGATCTGTACATGTCCTAGGCATATGTTCTGCCTTCCAGGTGAATGCTGGCAAGAGTTTTTGCTCAATATTTTTTTCACAGTAAACGTTTCTGGCTTTCAGTATCTGTTTCCTCATTTCCTATTGCCTGGGTGTTGAATCAACACCAGATAGTTTAGTTTGTGTCCTGGCAATGCCTCAATTCTGATACTGGTCAGTGAATATAAAGGCTAAGATATGGCATCAATGAGACTCACACATAGCAATTTCATGGAATAATATTTTTGCTTTTCTTGCAGGAGAGCCTGGGGTTGGGCAGGGTTTACTCACTCGGTCATCTAGTGACCTAAGGTGAAAACTCAACATGCATCTTTCACCTCTGGGTCTAAGAAGCTGCTCCAGCTTTCCTAATTCCTGGGGTTGAATTCACTGACATCATATCTGCATGTCAGTCAAGGAGGTCAAGGAAAGCAGGCAGGAAGACGCAGCTTTGTGTTAAAGGACCCAAGGGAAAAGTTGTACCTGTACCTTCTGCTCCGAACCATTGTCTGAGACCTAGTCATATGGTCATCATTATCAGGGACAGAAACTGAAAAATGATAGTAGCAGAATGACCACATGACCACCAGAATAGTGGAGGGCATTAATTAATAAAGGGAAGAAAGATATAATGAATATTAAAACACAGAAACAGTCTTTAACATAGTATGCATGTAAAGTTTCTAGAAAAACAATGAAAAGGATAGAAAAAAATATATGCAACTTTCAACTAACTGGTGGAGAGAAAAAGTGGAATGACAGAAATTTCCCATCAGTCTTACTGACATCAGTAAAGGGAAAGAAAAACATCATAGAAGAGCTGGGACGAATGAGAAGCCCCAAATACAGTCATAAAAATAAATCTAAATATATCAGTAATTATAAGTAACATAACTACACCAAAGCTTTAGCTTTAAAACAATGATTTAAAAACAGAGTGAAAAAATCTATTAAATGCCATCTTTAAAAGAGAAAAAGTTAAGACATCAAAACTGAAGAGTTGAAGGTAAAGGGGAAGAATAATAGACCAGGTAAGTATTAAACAAATAGCAAGCTAATTTACCTGTGTTACTAGCAGCCTAAGGAAACTTCAAGGCACACAGTTTTAAGAGAAATAAAACTCTGACAGCTTCAAAATATCAAAGGTTTAATTCACTGGGAAGATATTTAAAAGTTAAATATGTATGAACCTAACAATTTAGCTTCAAATTATATACAAAAGCAAATACTGAAGCAACTACAAAGAGAATCATTAAAGCTATCATTTCAGGCTACCTGCCCTCTTGGTAATTGATAGATCAAGGAAACAAAACCCAGTGACGATTCAGGTGTATTGACCAACATAATTAGCATGCTTAAATTAATGGACTTAGGGGAAATTTCACCATTGCGTGAAAAAGCCAAGTTACTGAAAAATAACAGCATCATCACATACATAACGTTACAGGAAACTCAAAAACTTGCAAACCCAACATACAAAAAAAGGGATTTAGAAATTCAAGTGTGTGTGCTAAACTATAAAGAAAATTTAAAAATTTAAAGGTGTTAATTTTAGATTGTATCAACTTATTTTCCATGAAAGATGGAATCATTTGCAAGGCTCCAAGCATTAATGTTGTGTTCTATAAGCGCATGTGTGAGAGAGACTAGACCTTCCTGTCTTGTAGAACAGTAGCCTTTACTGAATTTTAAGAAAATAAAGCCACAGGCTGGGCACAGTGGCTCACACCTGTAATCTCAGCACTTTGGGAGGCTGAGGCGGGCAGATCACAAGGGCAAGAGACTGAGACCATCCTGGCCAACATGGTGAAACCCCATCTCTACTAAAAATACAGAAATTAGCTGGGCGTGGTGGCGCGTACCTCTAGTCCCAGCTGCTCGGGAGGTTGACGCAGGACGGTCACTTGAACGCGGGAGGCGGAGGTTGCAGTGAGCTGAGATGGCACCACTGCACTCCAGCCTGGTGACAGAGTGAGACTCCATCTCAAAAAAAAAAAGAAAAGAAAAAGAAAAAGAAAAGAAAGCCACAGAGTATTCCAAGACTAGTCTTTAGGTGACCTGTGTTTCTGTAGAATACCCAAGTGATTGGCAAATGTCAGCATGTGAGTCATTACTAATAGATTCTTGGACTCCTGCTCTGGGGCAATGCCTTCTGGTCCCTATGCAAGGACAATGAGAAAAGCCTTATCTCCAAAAGATGAAATCTCAAGAAGAAAGTTGGGTAAGATCAGCTTTTACTGCATATATGAGTGCAAAGTTATGAGTCTAAATGATAGTGCTTATGTGTGAAGAGTGTTGTCTACACTATGCAGGGATCCCAACTCCACATGGCTTTGGATCTACTGGAAGCAGCAAACACCATAGCACTTGAGGCCTAAGAAAACTATGTTGTCCCAAGAGGTGGTAGTGCTCACCTGTCTCCTGCCTAGAAATCAGATTCCTCTGCATATCCTTTTTAATTTCTTTCTTTCTTTTTTTTTTTTTTTGACACTGTCGCCCAGGCTGGAGTGCAGTGGTGCAATCTTGGCTCACCAGAACCTCCACCTCCCAGGTTCAAGTGATTCTCCTGCCTCAGCCTCCTGAGTAGCTGGGATTACAGTCACGTACCTCCACACCCAGCTAATTTTTTGTATTTTTAGTAGAGATGGGTTTTCTCCATGTTGGTCAGGCTGGTCTTGAACTCTCACCCTCAGGTGATCCACCCACCTCAGCCTCCCAAAGTACTAGGATTACAGGTGTGAGCCATTGCCCCAGGCCCCCTCTGCATATTCTTTAAAAAAAAAAAAACACAACAGAAATAACCTTTTATATTCTTTGCTGATAACCTATGCATTGGTTAAGATCTAATCTGAAAAATGTCTTTGCCATGTAGAGTCTCACTTTTACAAATTCCAAAAGACATAAAAAATCCAATAAATTTCACCACATAGACTAAATTATTTGGATTTAAAACATCATAAAGTCAAAAGACAAATGGCAAGTATAAGAAACACTTGCAATTTATATCAAACGCTAAAGGTCATTCTTTTTAATACATATAAACCTCCGAGAAATTGAGAGAAAAAGACCTATTGCGCAATAGGAAAAATGGGCAAAGCATATGAATATGCATTTCATAGAGAAAGAGATGTACATGGCTCCTAAACACATAAGAAGATGTTCAAGACATTGTTAGTAAGAATAATGCAGGCTGGGCAGGTGGCTCCTGCCTGTAATCCCAGCACTTTGGGAGGCCGAGGCAGGCAGATCACCTGGGGTCAGGAGTTCAGGACCAGACTGGTCAGCACAGCAAAACCCTGCCTCTAGTAAAAATATAAAAATTAGCCAGGTGTGGTGGCAGGCACCTGTAATCCCAGCTACTTGGGAGGCTGAGATGGGAAAATTGCTTGAACCTGGGAGACCAAGATTGCAGTGAGCCGAGATCACACCACTACACTCCAGCCTGGGTGACAGAGTGACTCTATCTCAAAAAAAAAAAAAATGCAAATTTAAAAAACACCCCTGCAATTACCATAGTCACCTGTCAGAATGGCAAAATCCATTAAGTCTGACAGCGCACCCTGTTGGCAGGCTGTGGGAAAACAGTGTGTACCACATATTGCTGAAAGGAACACAAAGCAGTATTTCCTTATGGAGAATAGTTTCTCATTATCAATCACAATTACCAAACGCATGTCATCTTTGACTCAGACATTTCACTTCTACTGATTTTTCCTACAGATAAACCCATACATACATAGTTTATTCCATACACATTTTTGCCATAGCAAATAATTAGAAAGAACCAAAGTCTCATCAAATAAGTTTTCTGTTCAGCGCTAACAAAATTAAATGTGAGCCACTGTATAATTTTTAGCATTCTAGTGTCCATTTTAAAAAAGTAAAAAACTCATGTATAATTTATCTTAATAATATATTTCATTTAATCCATAAAATCATTTCAGTGAGTTATCAATATAAAAATTATGAATGAGATATTTTGCATTCCATTTTCATATAATCCAGTGTATTATACCACAGCACATCTCTGTTTGCACCAGCCACCTTTCCAGGATTCATAACTGCAAATGGCCAGGGGCAGCCCATGTCTATGAATAAATATATGATTACTCTTAGGATGGGTTTCCCAGATCGAGAAATTTGTGGGAAAAGCTTAAGTGCAACTATCATTAGGAATGTAATTCCAGGGAAGCAGCAGAGAGAAAAAAGGAAAGTTAGGCAAGAAAGAAGAAAGAGGGGAAAGGATGGAGTTTATGAAGTCAGCACTAGTTGGTGTTAAGGTGTCTGCAGGATGCTGAGTCCTGTGGGGAATCTTCCGGTATTAGATTGGGCACGTCAGGTCAGTTCCCAGTGGCCAGGGAAAGGAAAAAGGGAGAGAAAGCTATCCATAAGCTCCTGTCTCTCGCTGGGCAAAAATCTGACCAAAATGTTGCGGAAGAGGTAGAGGCCCAGAAAAGTGCCTGGAATTAAAGCCACACCTCAACCTCTTCTGCGGCATCCTGGGCTTCAGCTAAGCTGGAAGCCTGGTGCAGGAAGAGTCAGGAGAGGTGTTAGGGAAGGAACCTAGATTGTGCCCTCGTGAATTTGGACGGCAGTTAGCAGTCACAATAGTGAGACTAGGATTGGAAAGAGTGGACCAAGTCTCTTGAGACAAGCCAAGATCAGAAGCAATTCATAAGAGGTGTTGGGCTTAACTGCCTCATGGAATGATCAGCAGCTGTAAAGGCAGGATGAGGAATGCTCCATTAATACTGACATAGAAACGTCTCTCTAACATATATGGTCATGTGAAAAAAAGCGAGGTGCAAAAACATGTATGCAGTATGCTACACGTTGTGGATGAAAGGCGGAGAATAAAAATCACCTTTGTATTAATTTATTTTTGCAAAAAGATTTGGAAGGCCGGGCATGGTGGCTCACGCCTATAATCACAGCACTTTGGGAGGCTGAGTTGGGTGGAACATTTGAGGTCATGAGTTTCAGACCAGCCTGACCAACGTGGTGAAACCCCATCGCTACTAAAAGTACAAAAAAATTAGCCAGGCATGGTGGCGCATACCTCTAATGCCAGCTACTTGGGAGGCTGAGGCAGGAGAGTAGCTTGAACCCAGGAGGCAGAGGTTACAGTGGGCTGAGATCATGCCACTGCACTCCAGCCTGGATGAAAGAGTGAGACCCTGTCTCAAAAAAAGAAAAAAAAAATTGCTGGAAAAACCCAGCTGCTAACAAAAGTGGTTTCCTAAATGAGGACTGAAATAGGACTGATGCAGAAAGTGATGGGAGGACACCTTTTAGTGTCCTTTTTATATAATTTTGATTTTTATCCCTTGCGACTGTATTTCCTAATCTGATACAGTATACCTTTCAGTAGAACCGTGATAAAAACATCTGGGAAAGGTGGTAAGATGAGTTGTTCTCAAGCACCATCTTTTGATATGTTTAGTTTCATTCATAATGTATTTAAGGTTTCAAACAGTTCTTATATGTTCTCTCCTTTACTGAGATTTTATTTTCTATTTTTCTTTTTCTTTACTTTTTTTTGAAACGGAGTCTCACTCCATTGCCCAGGCTGGAGTGCATGGTGTGATCTCAGCTCACTACAGCCTCCACCTTTCAGGTTCCAGCAATTCTCCTGCCTCAGCCTCCTGAGTAGCTGGGGTTACAGGTGTGTACCATCACACCTGGCTAATTTTTCTATTTTTAGTAGAGATGGGATTTCACCATGTTGGCCAGGCTGGTCTCAGACTCCTGATCTCAAATGATCCACCCACCTAGGCCTCCCAAAGTGCTGGGATTACAGGTGTGAGCCACCACACCCAGCCCTGAGATTTTATTTCCCATCTATATTTGGACTCATCTCAGTATTGACTAGATTCAAATAGTTTTATTAAAAAGTTCAGGATCCAAGAGACTGGATTCTTATTCGATTGTTTGTGTTGTTGTTAATTCTGCTTTGTTTTGTTTTAATTGAAAAGTAATTGGGCTTGTTAAAAATTCTTCCACTATTAGCAGACATTAGCTGTTTTAGTGAAGTATGAGGTCAAACTGAACTTTTTTCTCCTTGATGTGACAGAATTTTTCTACCTGGTTGGCTGTAAGATTTATTGTTTTATCCTTGAAGTTCAGCAATTTCCAGAAGCTGCATCTTGATATTTATCTTTCTGTGTCAATTATTCTTGGATAAGTGCAAGCCTTTTGGTGGACAGATTCAATCACGTTTCATACTTTGTGGTTTGTGGCTTATATATTTTCTTATTTTATTGGTGCCAAAAATACTTATTTTATATTTTTTGTTCCCTATTGTCTTCAGTGGATTTTTTTCCCTCAACATTTTATTATGGAAATTTTCATGCATGTAGAAAAGTTGAAAGAATTTTACAGCAAAGAATCATTTATCTACTGCCTAGACTCCATAATTAACATTTTACAATATTTGCTTTATTATATATCTGTCTATCCATCCTTCTAGCCATCTTTAATAGATCTTATTTCATTGATTCATTTCAAAGAAATAATACCATTATATTTCTCAATACGTATTTCAGCATGTATTTCACAAATGAAATTTCAGTATTTATTTTTTTACATTTGCAATAAAATTGACAAGCAACAAATATAAAAGTCTTCATTCCATGATTTTCACAAATGCATTTGTGTGTGTAACCAGATCCCTTATCAAGATAAAAAATGCTACAGTTGCCTGGGAATCTCCCTCATGTACATTTTTGGTTAATGCTTAGCTCCAGCTTTTCCCCGATAGGAAATCACTGGTCTGCTTTTTTCTTTTTTTTATCGCCATGGATTAATTTTGCCTGTTTTAGAACTTCATGTAAAGGGAACCACAAAGTATGTGCCTCTGTTTTGTAAACTTTCTTTCAGTCAGCATGTTTTGAGATTCATCCATGACATTGTCTCAATAGTTTGTTCCTTTTTATTGCTGCCTGATAGTCCATTGCATGAATATCTGATGCATTTTTTGTTTGTTGGTTTTGAGACTGAGTCTCACTCTGTTGCCCAGACTGGAGTGCACTGGCATGATCTCGGCTCACTGCAACCTCTACCTCATTAGTTCAAGCATTTCTCCTGCCTCAGCTTCCTGAGTAGCTGGGACCACAAGCATGTGCCACCATGCCTGGCTAATTTTTTGTATTTTTAGTAGAGATGGGGTTTCACCGTGTTAGCCAGGATGGTCTCCATCTCCTGACCTCATGATCCACCTGCCTCGATATCCCAAAGTGCTGGGATTACAGGTGTGAGCCACCATGCCTGACTGCATTTTTAAAATCCATTCCCCTGTGGATGGACAAGTTGGGCTAATTCCAGTTTGGGGCTATTATGAATAAAATTTCTATGAATAGTTTTGATATGTCTTTTTGTCCTATGACTGGGTTGAATGGAGATGTGTTTAGTTTAGTAAGAAACTGCCTCCATTTTCTTAAAGTGTATTATTTCACACTGCTATCAACAGCAAATGAGAGTTCCAGCTAGTCCACATCTTTGCTTATATCTGATGTTGTTATTTTAATTTCCGCTGCTCTGATGGATGTGGAGTGTTATTTTGTCATGGTTTTAATTTGCATTTTTCTGATGAGCAGTGATGACTAAGTTGTTTCAGATGGTTGTTGGCCATTTGTATGTCTTCCTTTGTGAAGTGCTTGCTAAAATCTTAGGGCCGTTTTTGGTCAACTGCTTGACATTTTATTATCTTGGCTTACCGCCTTTTTTAAGATACATGTATTGTGAATACTTTCATTAGTTTTTTAATCAAATCTTTTGAAGCAAGTTTAATTTTGATAAGTCTAATTCATTAATTTTTTTTCTTTCAAAATTGTTGCTTGCTTTGCCTTTAGAAAGCGTTGCCTACCCTTGAGTCATAAAGGTATTTTTCTGTATTTTCTATAAGCATTATAGTTTAGATTTAGATTTAGGTTTCTGATGTATCCCAAGTTAATTTTGGTGTATGGCATGAGATAGGAGTTGAGATTAATTTGTTTTCCATAGGGATATCAGTTGTTTCACCAAGATTTTTACTGAAAAGATCCCCCCCACCACTCCATTGGATTGCTTTGGTGCTTTTGCCAAAAATCAAATGATTATATCAGTTTTATCAGTGCAGGTCTATTTCTCAGATACAAGTTCTGTTTCACTGGCTTATTGGTCATACTTTATGACACTGTCTTAATTACTGTGGCTTTCTAGTAGGACTTAAAGTTAGGTAGTTTAAGTCTTCCAAATTTGTTCTTCAAGTAGACATTGTAATCATATTCAGTCTTCCAATTCATGAGCATAGCATACCTCTTCATTTTTTAGTCTTTTAAAATTCTCTCAGTAATGTTTACAGTGTAGAGATCTTATTGATGGTTTGTTAATTTTTTTCTAAGTATTTGATGTTTTTTGACAGTATTGTAATGAATTTTTAAAATTTCATTTTCTAATTGTTTGCTATTCGTATATAGCTACACCATTGGATTTGGTGATTAACTTTGTATCTTGCAACCTTGCTAAATTAACTTATTAATTCTAAAGGCTTTTATTCATGTAATTAAATTAATCTTTATCTTAATGGTTGCTCAGGCTTAGGTTTTTGTTTTATAAAGGTCTGTGTTATCCCAAGACTAGGAAAACATGTTCTCATTTTAAAAATATATTTTAACATCTTACATTTAGATTTTCATTCTCGCTGGTAACTAGTTAAAAGTAAGGTAAAGTCAGAACCTAGTCTTATGTTGATCTAATAATTGGAATAGTTAATTGTTTCAGCACCATTTATTCAGTAAGTTAGTCTTCTTTGAATTGGGTTTAAATTGCTATCTTTGTTTTACACTAAATTTCAAAGCAGACATAGGTCTGCTTCTAGAATTTGTAGTTTGGTGTCAAGAACTTTTTACCAATAATTAAGATAGTTTTATTAATTATGGTAATTTATTTTTAAAAATGTATTGGCTACTTCTGTGCATTGACTCTTTCAGATAAACTATAGAATTAACTTAAGTTTGATGAAATACCCTAATGGGATTCTTACTGGAAATGCACTTAATATACAGATCAATTTGAGATAACTGTATACTTTTGAATGTTGAATATTTTCTCCAAAAATATAATTTGCGTGTCTCTCTTTGTGATGCCGTTTTATGACTTCATTAGAACTTTATGATTTCCTTCACATAGGTCTATAATATTTTCCTGAAGGTTTTCATAAGTATTTTACAGTTGGTATCATCATGGAATCTTTTTATATTACATTTTCTAAATAATTATTAGCAATTTTTCAGAATTTCTGTCTTCATTGATTTTATAATACAGCTGAATATAATTAAATTAAAATTAATAAAATATAATAAATTTTTGAACAGGCTAGTCAGATAATTGCCACTTTCATAGATGAAGAAAGAGAGTTACCAGTTAACAATAAATTTCCTTGTATTCAAAGAACCTTCTTTATGAAGCAGCTTGAGATCCACCTGCATTTGTATCTGCAGTTGAGTAACATCCTGATATATACTAAGAGTTGTGAATTTAAAGGATTTCTTTTTTCTTAAAAGCTCAGGGATCTGAGAAAAGAATGAACAACAGTGTTTTATCTATTACTTGTGTTCTTATCAAGAAAAAACAATGAACAACAATTGTTTCATCTTCGCTTATGTACTCTCCTCCTTGGATTATTTTTGTGAATCTGTCCTGAAGATTGTAAATTGAGTCCACCAGTTTATCATCAGGCCAGAAGGATATTAAACTTAGCCTGATACCCCCTTACTCCATGACTAGGAAGTAGCAACTTCATGTGGAAGAGTGAACAACATAAGACTTGAGAAAAATCTCAATGAGTATGCTGATCAGATCCCTTCTTGGGCACAAAGAAACAGTGCTGATTTTTAAATACTGTGTCCAAATTATGGAATGGTTAAACTTCTCCATTTTACAGTTTCATAAGATTTAAGGCAAATACATTTTTTTCCAGTGCTATCGAAAAGGTGAATAGACAGGGAAATGTTCCACTTGTGCTTCTTTAAAAAAATACACAACCACATTTGAATCCAGAAATGCCACCCAATTTTCTAAAGCATCTCTCCAGGCAGCCTTTTATCCTCATAAAACTCAATATAATAAGGCTAAATGGAATGTAGATGTCAGGGGGAAATACTCTACCACTTCCTGCAGCCATTCAGCCATTCAGGTATTGATAAGACCTTTCCCCAAACCGTCCTAATGTGTCCTAAGCATTCATCTATTCAGTGGCAAGCTCTTGAATCCTACAACCCAAAATGGGTTTAAAAAAAAAAATCATGAAGCTTTTCTGTGGCAGAAAAAGCAGATAATGTGGCTCACAATGATTGCCACTGTTTGCTTTCCTTATCCTAGGGGTGAGGGCTGCCCCTAATTCCAGATTTTATGGTCAAAGTCAGACAGAGATTTAAAAGAATTTTCTTGATTTAATGTCCTGTAAAAATTCTCAGCTGGACATTTAGTCTTTCTGTATGTGTTATTCAGGGTTTATCAATATCCTCATGAATGATGACCAATTATTATAAATATAATTTTTAAGTTATTTGATTTATTTAAGACATTTAAATTTTTAGTGCATTTTCTGGCATTCCTATTCACTAATGAGCCACCAGGTTAGCTCAACCCCCTGTTAACGGACCTGCAGTCACTGTTGTATGTACCGTGGACTGTGGTGTTTTGCTTTCAGTGCTTAACTGTGACTCCCTTGATTTGAACTAAAACCTAAAGAAATTCGTTTTGTTATTACTTGTGAGTGAGAGTTAAATGATGAAAACTCATTAACACAAAGAGGGAAACAACAGACACTGGTGTCTACTTGAGCATGGAGGGTGGGAGGAGGGAGAGAAGCAGAAAAAATAACTATTGGGTACTAAGCTTAGAACCTGGGTGATGAAATGCTTCATAAAACAAACTCCCATGGTCATGAGTTTACCTATATAACAAACGTTACATGTACCTACAAACCTAAAAGAAACGTTAGAAAAATAAAATAATCATGACATAAAGAAATTTTTCAACAAGCACTTAAAAAACAACTGATTATTAAAGATGGGAAGGCTGGTTCTTAGCAGAATTTTAAAATGATTTTTATAAAATATATGAATATGGATAAATAAATAAATTTATCCTGTAAAAAAGAAGAAATGCATTCAGTATATACGTATTACACCCTTACTGTGTGTGAGGCCCTGTTTTCAGGAAGCCCATTCTAGGGGCTGTGATCAGGTCCAAAGTGAATTATAGCACAGTGAGGGAAGGGTTGCAGTGAAGGATGATTTTCCTTGGAAATAGAGTAAGTTTCAACTTACCAGTCCTGAGGGGTTAAAAGGGTTTCCTGGGGGAAGTTACACCTGGCTGAGGCCAGAAGATGAGCACTGACACCTTGGAGGGGTAGGAGTCGAGAAAAGCAAAGAGAAGGTACTGTGAGCAGACCTGGATGGAGACAAGGGCTTGCCTGATGCACTTGAGGACCATCGTGAAGGCCCCATGATGGAGCAAATAGATGTGAGTCTGGATAAGTATGTAGGCACTTGACCATGGAGCACTTAGACAACACATGTGAGGAAATACCTACCTTGAGGATCATGGGAAGTTACTAAAAGGCTTTATGCAGAGGACCAAATTTGGATTTCAGATCACTCTGGCCACTGCATGGGGAATCAAGAGGCTAAGGACTAATTAGGAAGCAGTATTCTAGCACTCTTAAGAGAGAGATAAGGATTTAGTAAAAGCTGTGGTTCGCAAGGATGATGAGCAGTGGATAAGTTGAAAAATATTAAGAGGCAAAGCTGACAGAAGCTACAGAATGTTGGCCATGGGGCAAGCTGGGAGAGCTATCAAGGGTGATACCCATGTGTCTAGCTTTGTGATGGTCCCAGGGCAGATTTCTTGGAAGTAAGGCATTGTCTTCAGAGTCAGACCTATATATGCTCTCAGCTCCGCCACTTGCCAGCACTGTGTCTGCACAGACTTTAAGTCATTCTCTCCAGTAACTTTTTGTTGCCTTTCGATTTTTCCTCTTCTACCCCTTGGCTTTCTACTCTACCAGCTTTCTTTAGATGACAAATTATTGAACTGTAAGAAAGCATTGAGTTTTGGATTCTCCTCTGGATGACACTTTGTTCATCATTGTGTAGGCAAGTCTCTTCTTGCCTAATGCTTGGTCTGGGCTCAGGGAATGCAGAACCTCATGGTCTCTGTAGACTTTCAATTTCCCTCTTTACTGAATGGAGAGATGGGAAAGGTGTTACTATTAGAGCAGCTCTGTGCCTGCTTTGAAGGAGTCTTTTCTCATGCCTCTTACATACAACTTGTGGTAGACATTATACAAAACAAGATGGACTTCCACCCAAAATTTGGTTTACGTGTCAATTCTGATGACACCGTACATGCATTAAGAGGGGACAGAAAAGCTTATTCCTTACATAATGAGCCTCTGGGGAGAGCCTGCCTCTTAAGCTGGGTTTAAAATAGCTTTGAGAGAACAGGGAAAGGAAACAGGCTTGGGATTTTTATTGTGGTTAGAGGGTAGGGCTACAGTATGGGTGTCTCACTTGCAAGAAGGGGCTTGCATGCTTTTTCAAACTCCCACAGGTGCCAAAGGAGGGAGCACTCAGGCTTTCTTACCAGCTTCCCAAGATGTGGAGCAGAAGAGGAAGAAGGAGGTGTAAGGCTTTAGAGTTGTCAGCAAGCATCAACGAAGGGAGTCAGACTTATATGAATTTACACCCTGAGTTGCAATCTCTCTTTTAGTTGTCTAGCACAGTAGTTACACTTTAGAAAAAACGCTCTCAACACCCACAAAGTAGTTCTGCTTTCCAAAATAAAAGTTTTCCTTTTTTTCTCTAAGATTACTCCAATGGTTTCTGCAACTCCCTAGCACCTAGTTATGTTCCTGGGGCTTCTTAAGACTCCAGCCAAGATTGCAAAGACAAGAACCAGCCATAGACATGCAGATAGTACCCAAAGGAGGCCCCAGAGCTGACTTTGATGTCCCCTTCCCGACTATGGGTAAGAAGGAGCAGATCAGTCAGGGAATAAATGCCAGCTCCTCAGTTTGGCAAAAGGTGAGCCATACGAAGAAATTACTGGAGGCTCCATAGCACTTTACCATTAAGTGACTAATCCCTGATCTCTTTCCATGACTACATCAAGAGGGCAACTGCGGGACCAGGAAGGAGACTCTGCCACACTGTTGGGAAGAAGGAACATTGAGAGCAGCAAGGGCAGGTAGAGGGGTAAACAAGGCAGCATCCACAAAGTAACCAAGTGAAGCACTGTGGACAACCCTCCTCCCACCTGACACACACAGCATCCCAATCATAACAAGGATGCTTTGGGGCAAATGTAATAAATCTGCTCTTGTTTAAGTAGCAAGTGACTGAGTTTGCTGCCTTTGGTTTTAGGACTTGACGTTAGACAACAATTTTAAAAAAGTTCAGTTGTTTCTGAAAAGAGACTTTGATGTGCCCCTTCTCACTGGACTCCATGTACTGCAAGTGCAGGTGGGAGATGGAAGAACAGGGTGGAAGGGAGCAGGCTTCAGTCCAGCTCTGGGCAGCCACTGTGGATGCTACTTCACTTCACAAGTCATGAGCAAGGCTCTTGACCTAACTCCGACTGCAGATAATGGGTGAAGTCTGAGACAGAACAGAATAAAGGCAACTGGATGACTACTTTGCAGGTGATTTCTCTTAGGACAGGAGGATTCTTTTAAAAGAAGATGGTTGGAAAACTGTTACCATGGAAATTCTCCAAGTTCTGAAGTGATATCATCAGATAAAGCTCTGGAGAGCAGAGGGAAGGTGGTGGGTGTAGCACACACGAATGGCTAAATTCTACAAGTTGGGCTTTTTCTTTCTTTAATGTGCAGTCTGAATGTTAAGGAAAAGAAGGTGATAAAAGTAAAAAGAAAAGAAGAAAGGAAAAGAGGGAGGGAAAGAGGGAAAGAAAACAACAGAAAAACAACGGAAACAAAATAAAAGGAAGGCAGGAAGTCAGGAAGGAAGGCAGGGAGGGAGGGGGAAGGAAACACAAACTATTTTCTTATTCCAGGAAAATGTCCTTGGTAGCAAGAAAGAGCTGCCTATGGATCTGCCGTTGGGAGAGGGAGGTTAGATTCTCTATGATTTTGACCTTTATGCTTTATTAAGGGTGATAGAAGAGTTCATTCACTGACTGGATTTCTCCCACTTATTAGCATATCTGTAATGTTGATTGTTATAAAATATGCTTACCTTGAAATCATTGAGTTTTTACTGGTTTAACATAAAGTTCATACTGTGTTGTCTGCAATGGCATGCTATTAATAGCTTTATGAAACATAATGATTAACATGTCCTTGATATCAATAATGAAGCTAGTTACAGGCTAATTCTACTTTTAAGGTGGTGCAACTTAATCTATTCTGATTGGTAAAACAATATTCTTGGGAGCAGAATTTACAAAATGCTTAGAAAGAGTTGCATTCATTATTTCGCATGATAAGCCCATCAAGTGGGTTATTAACTCAACTCCCTTGCTTTGTCCCTTTGCCATACTTGCCTGGTAAAACCCTTCTTAAGTTCAACCCAACTCCCTGCCTGCTATGCACGGGCTGAATGTGGCTTGAGAAGCACACACACCGAGGCTAACTGGCCACACTTTAGTTTATGACTTTACTGAGCTCCCATCACTTCCAAGGGACCCTTACACAATTCTTATAACATTCTTCTATCCTCCCAGGTGATGACTCCCCTCTCTTTTTTCCTTAAACCTTCAATATCCCCTCCTCATCCTCAGTATTGACTCATGGCTCACTCTCGTTTTGCTGAAAACAGAATTCTTAAGAAGGAGATTTCCTCATTCTCCTACCCCAGTCTCCTGACTCATCTTCCTCTGTAATGATATCCTCTGCTTCCCTGCCTATGACAATGAATAACATCCATAGTGCTGTGTAGGACCAATCCTTCCATATATATAACTGGATCTCATTCCCCAGAACACTCAAAACCATTAGTTCTGCCATCAGTCTTGCGCTCCCTATTCTACATTATCATTTTTTTCTTTCTCCTAGATTATCTTCAGTAACATAAAAATAGCTGTTACCTCCATGATTAAGACAAAAAGACAGACACAAACTTCTCTTGACTTCTCTAACCCTCACCTCACTTTGTACCTTTTTAGCAAAATTCTTCGAAACACCCTCTCTTGGATCAACTCCATTCATGGTTTTGTCCTCATCATTGTAGAGAAAGAGCTTTCATAACAGTCATCAGTGAAATCCACATTGCTGAATCCCACAGCCAATCTTCAGTCCTCCTGTTACCTGACTAACTAGCAACATATCACATTATCTCTTTCCTCAAACACTTTCTTTCCTTGGCCTTTGAGACATCAGTCCCCTGATTTTTCTTCCACCTCAGTTTTTTTCTTTTTCAGGCTAATTTGTTGACTCATTTTCTTATTTTCAGCCTTCAAATATAGGACTTATTCCTCTCATGGCTACTCTGATGACTTATAAATTTCTGTCTCTACCCAACATGTCTCCCCTGAATTCTAGACTCGTGTATTCAACCTTGTATGTAGCATTTCATGTTCTAACAGACATCTCCAAATAGATCACTTACATTCTCCCCTGCCCACACTAACCCTCCCCTTTCCCAGTATTTCCCATGCAGTAAATGGTGCTGCCATGCACCAAGTTGCTCAAGTCAGTGTTTGCACAGTTTTGAATACTCTCACCTTGGATTTCAAATGCAAGCTCTTCTCAAATTCTGTAGATTCTACCTTCAAAATATATCCATAATCCAACCACTCTTCAACTCCTACACTGCTCTCAGGCTCCTTCAGACAACTACTGTCATATCTTGCCTTTATTAATAATCTCTTATCTGGTCTCCATACTTCTACTCTTACAAGGCCATGGTCTCTTGACATAATAGTCAGAGGACTTCTGTAAAAATAAAGCCAGACCATTTTCATGATCAAAACCTTCTGGTGGCATCCGATATTACCAGCAGTAGAATCTAAATTCCAGTCGTCCCTTATAAGATTCTACATAATCTGGCTCCTGTGTACCTACCACTGATTTCCTCAGCCACTGTTCTCCATACATACTGGCCTCACTGTGCTTCTTTGACAAGACCAACCCTGCTCACAATTCTAGGCTATTGCATTGGCCAGGCAGCCAGGGCTCTTTTCCCCTAGATACTTACAGGGTTTATGCTCTCTTTTCATTGAGGGATTTATTCAAATGTTCTTTATAACAGAAACTTTATTTGACCACCACATGTAAATTATTTCAATCCATCCTTTATTCTGCCTTAGCTTTTTTCACTGTGCTAACTTATGTTGTGACCTGTATTTACTTCTTTCTCATCTGTCACTAGACTGTAAGATCCACAACAGTCTGCTTCTTTTTTTTTCATTGCTGTATGTTTTTCACATAGCAGAACTTTCATAAATATTTGTCCAATGGGCTAATGAAGGAATGAATCAGATATTATGTTAGGATCTTCCATTCACTGGGTATCTCAGTTATTTTTGTGGTTCCAATCCCACCATGGGGTTACAAGATTCTCAGCCTTACGTTGTGCCAGTAAATGAAGGATCAGGTGGTTGGTGGACGAGATACTTACATGTGATGCTGTGCTGGTGTTGCTTCTAACTCCCATCTGTCTGCTTCCTGGGTCTCAGAAATATTCTGCACAAAAGGCATGAACTCAAGACTCCACATTTACAAAGACCACCCTCTTTGGATATTGAACTGTAGCTGGACACTAATCTCTACCACCATTGCCTACCTCCTTCCCATTCCTACAGGAAGATCAAACCTTCTTAGGGAAAGCCATTTCCAGCTCACCACTCAAAGACCTTCCATGCCACTTCTCTATAGAATTGTCAGGAAAACTTTCTCACTGAAGCTGGGGAAGTAAGGCTGTCCTTTCCTCTTAGCTATGGGCATGTCTCACTAATGCCAGAGTTTGGAGGAGAGAAGACCAGTAAAAGAAATCAGAGATATAGGAGAATGTACCCAGAACTTTAGCAGAGAGCTTCCTTCCTTTTTTATAAGAAATATATACTTTTCAGAAATTTATAATGGAGACACTGAGGTTGTTCTGAAGCTGTCAGGAAAACACAAAAGCAATAGTACTATAAAGGAGCTAATTCTAAAAAAGGAATTGTCATTTGCCTGAAAAAGGACTATCTCATTGGGTTGTTCTCACTACCCTCAAAGCTGGGAATATCTTATATGGTAATAATCTCTGAGGCTCTGGAGAGTTTATAGATGACACTGAACATCAAAGCAGTGTTATCACTTATTTCTTCATGACCAAGACATGCATCTCCTAAGCTTGATAGAATTTTGCAGTGGAAGTCATCTAAAAAATTACTCATCTGCCTCCCTAGAACTCTATCAATTGCTCTTGGAATGCACTTCCAAGAGCTGGATCAATCCAATTCTTGACAAAAGTTGAAATGCAATTCATTTGTGGTAACAATTGGGAATAGAAGGAAGGAGGTGAGTGGCAGTTGTTTGTTTTCAGGACCACAACATAAACTCCTCGGTGAGTACCAAGAATAGTTTTAATTTCCCCTGTTTAAGGAGAAAAGATATAGTTAGAACATCATAGATGTTGGAATTAGAAATACATTGATCCAATTAATTTTGCAGCCACTTGTTACCATATCTTCTTAAGTAAGTTTCCTGACCCTTCTGAAAGTCCTTGTTCTCATCTACAGTATAGCATTAATAATGTAGTCTACGTCATGGTGTTATTATCAGATTGAAGTGAGATCATTAAAGTGCTGATGACAGAGCCTGTCACATAGGTCACATTCAAAGGCTAGTTATATGCACCATCACCTATTGCCGCAATGATGCTGCATCACAAACCTCGTCCAAACTCAGTGGCTTATGATGACTCACATGTATTCTTTTGTTTAAAAGTCTGCAGGTTGATTTGGTTATTATGCTATGGGCTTAAATGAACAACTGTGCTCCAAGCTGCAGGTCAGCTGGACTTGGCTCCAGCTGCTGGTTGGGTTCAGTTTTGTTCCATGACTGTTTATTCCAGGGCCAAAGTTAAGAAACAATAGCTATTTGGGCCATACTCTTCTCACGGCAAGTCACTAGAGAGCCAAGCAAACCAAAAGACACCAGCACATGTAAGGCTTCCACTTGCATTACCTCTGCTAATATGTGTTGGTTAAAGCAAGTTACATGGCAACTCCAGCATCAACGGAGTAGGTTAATTCTACCCACAGCAGGATGGGGAAGTAAGTGTGCATTTGCTGAATAATAATTTCAACTACCCCACTGTAATAATAACAATGGTAATGATTGGTAAGGAGAAAAATAATTATTGATTTTTTTTTTGCTGATTTTGTTTGGCTGCCAATTAATTCTGTGCCAATAATTGCCTTAGTTATTTTTCCAAGCAATGTTAAGTTTTTCCCAACCCTATGTGACTTTGATGTGTGGTTTTAAAGAATGACTTTAGAGACAATGACCTGAGTCATGCAAATCCTTCCCATCCGCTCGGGAATAGACAAATCAGAAACTAAACGAGTCACCAAATGCAACTTATCCTTTTTTTTTTTTTTTTGGTCTACTTCCTTTATTGTATTTTTATTTTATATTGTACTTTAGGTTCTGAGGTACATGTGCAGATCATGTAGGGTTGTTGCTTAGGTACATACATATCAATGTGGTTTGCCGCCTCCATCCCCCCATCATCTATATCTGGCATTTCTCCCTATGTTATCCCTCCCCACCCCCCACGGTCCCTCCCTTAGGCCCCTCAACTGACCGCATTGTGCAATGCTTCCCTCCCTGTGTCCACCTGTTCTCATTGTTTAACATCCGCCTATGAGTGAGAACATGCGGTCAGTTTGCTGAGAATGGTGGTTTCTAGATTCATACACGTCCCTACAAAGGACACAAACTCATTTTTTATGTCAGCATAGAATCCCACGGTGTATATGTGCCACATTTTCTTTGTCCAATCTATCATCAGTGAGCATTTGGGTTGGTTCCAGGACTTTACTATTGTAAACAGTGCCACGGTGAACATATGTGTGCATGTGTCTTTATAATAGAACAATTCATAGTCGTTTGGGTATATATCTAGTAATGGAATTGCTGGGTCAAATGGAATTTGTATTTCTAGATCCTTGAGGAATTGCCACACTGTCTTCCACAATGGTTGAACTAATTTACACTCCCACCAACAGTGTAAAAGTGTTCCTATTTCTCCACATCCACTCCAGCATTTGTTGTCTCCAGATTTTTTTTTTATTTTTTTATTTTTTATTGCATTTTAGGTTTTGGGGTACATGTGAAGAACATACAATATTGTTGCATAGGTACACACGTGGCAGTGTAATTTGTTGCCTTCCTCCCCTTCACCTATGTCTCCAGATTTTTTAATGATCGCTATTCTAACTGGTGTGAGATGATATCTCAGTGTGGTTTTGATTTACATTTCTCTATGACCAGTGAGGATGAACATTTTTTCATATATTTGTTGGCCTCATATATGTCTTCTTTTGAAAGGTGTCTGTTCATATCTCCTTCACCCACTTTTGAATGGGTTTGTTTTTTTCTTGTAAATCTGTTTTAGTTCTTTGTAGATTCTGGATATTAGCCCTTTGTCAGATGGGTAGATTGCAAAAATTTTTTCCCATTCTGTTGGTTGCCATTTTCACTAATGATTGTTTCTTTTTCTGTGTAGAAGCTCTGAAGTTTAATTAGATCCCATTTGTCTATTTTGGCTTTTGTTGCCATTGCTTGATGTTTTAGTCATGAAGTCCTTGCCTATGCCTATGTCCTGGATTGTGTTGCCTAGGTTTTCTTCTACGTTTTTTATGGTGTTAGGTCTTATGTTTAAGTCTTTAATCCATCTGGAGTTAATTTCAGTGTAAGGTGTCAGGAAGGGGTCCAGTTTCTGTTTTCTGCACATGGCTAGCCACTTTTCCCAATACCATTTATTAAACAGGGGATCCTTTCCCCATTGCTTGTTTTTGTCAGGTTTGTGAAAATCAAATAGTTGTAGATTTGTGGTGTCACTTCCGAGGCCTCTGATCTGTTCCATTGTTCTATATCTCTGTTTTAGTACCAGTACCATGCTGTTTTAATTACTGTAGCCTTGTAGTATAGTTTGAAGTAAGGTGGCATGATGCCTCCAGCTTTGTTCTTTTTGCTTAGGATTGTCTTGGTTATGCAGTCTCTCTTTTGGTTCCACATGAAGTTTAAGGTGGTTCTTTCTAGTTCTGTGAAGAGAGTCATAGGTAGCTTGATGGGGATAGCATAGAATCTATAAATTACTTTGGGCAGTATGGCCATTTTCACTATATTGAATCTTCCTAACCATGAGCATGGAATGTTTTTCCATCTGTTTGTGTCCTCTCTTATTTCCTTGAGCAGTGGTTTGTAGTTCTCCTTGAAGAGGTCCTTTACATCTTTTGTTAGTTGTATTCCTAGGTATTTTATTTTCTTTGTAGCAATTATGAATGAGAATTCATTCTTGATTTGGCTCTCTGTTTGTCTGTTATTGGTGTATAGGAATGCTTGTGATTTCTGCACACTGATTTTGTATCCCGAGACTTTGCTGAAGTTGCTTATCAGCTTAAGGAGATTTTGAGCTGAGATGATGGGGTATTCCAAATATACAATCGTGTCATATGCAAATAGAGACAATTTGACTTCTTCCTTTCCTAATTGAATACTGTTTATTTCTTTGTCTTGCCTGATTGCTCTGGCTAGAACTTCCAATACTATATTAAATAGGAGTGGTGAGAGAGGGCATGTTTGTCTAGTGCCAGATTTCAAAGGGAATGTTTCCAGTTTTTGCCCATTCAGTATGATATTGGCTGTGATTTGTCATAAATAGCTTGTATTATTTTGTGATATGTTCCATCATTACCTAGTTTATTGAGGGTTTTTAGCATAAAGGGCTGTTGAATTTTGTCAAAGGCCTTCTCTGCATCTATTGAGATAATCATGTGGTTTTTGTCTTTGGTTCTGTTTATGTGATGGATTACATTTATAGAGTTGTGTATGTTGAACCAGCGTTGCATCCCCAGATGAAGCCTAGTTGATTGTGATGGATAAGGTTTTTGATGTGCTGTTTCATTGCTTGCCAGTATTTTAATAAAGATTTTTGCATCGATATTTATCATGGATATTGGCCTGAAGTTTTCATTTTTAGTTGAGTTTCTGCCAGGTTTTGGTATCAGGATGATGTTGGTCTCATAAAATGAGTTAGGGAGGATTCCCTCTTTTTGTATTGTTTGGAACAGTTTCAGAAGGAATGGTACCAGCTCCTTTTTGTACATCTGTTAGAATTCTGCTGTAAATCCATCTGGGCCTTGACTTTTTTTGGTTGCTAGGCTATTAATTGCTGCCTCAACTTCAGCCCTTGTTATTGGTCGATTCAGGGTTTCAACTTCTTCCTGATTTAGTCTTGGGAGACTGCAAGTGTCCAGGAATTTATCCATTTCTTCCACACTTACTGGTCTGTGTGCGTAGAGTTGTTTGTAGTACTTTCTGATGGTAGTTTGGATTTCTGTGGAATCAGTGGTGATATCCCCTTTATCGTTTTTTATTCCATCTATTTGATTCTTCTCTCTTTTCTTTTTCAGTATTCTGGCTAGAGGTCTATTTCGTTGATCTTTTCAAAGAACCAGCTCCTGGATTTATTGATTTTTTGAAGGGTTTTTTGTGTGTCTGTCTCCTTCAGTTCTGCTCTGATCTTTGTTATTCTTGTCTCCTTTTTTTTTTTTTTTTGAGTTTTTTTGATCTTACTCCTCTAGCTCTTTCAATTTTGATGATAGGGTGTCGATTTCAGATCTTTCCTTGTTTCTCATGTTGGTATTTATTGCTATAAATTTCTCTCTAGACATTGCTTTAAATGTGTTCCAGAGATTCTAGTACCTTGTGTCTTTGTTCTGTTGGTTTCAAAGAACATCTTTATTTTTGCCTTCATTTCTTTGTTTATCCAGTTAACATTTAGGGGTCACTTGTTCAATTTCCATGAAGCTGTGCAGTTTTGAGTTAGTTTCTTAATCCTGAGTTCTAATTGATTGCAATGTGGTCTGAGAGACTGTTTGTTATGATTTCCATTCTTCTGCATTTGCTGAGGAGTGTTTACTTCCAATTATGTGGTCAATTTTAGAGTAATGCGATGTGGTGCTGAGAAGAATCCATATTCTGTGGATTTTGGTTGAAGAGTTCTGTAGATGTCTATTAGGTTCTCTTGGTCCAGATCTGCACTGAGGTCCTGGATATCCTTGTTGATTTTCTGTCTTGTTGATCTGTCTAATATTGACAATGGAGAGTTAAAGTGACCCAGTATTATTGTGCAGGAGTCTAAGTCTCTTTGTAGGTCATTAAGAACTTGCTTTATGTATCTGGGTGCTCCTTTATTGGGCGTATATATGTTTAGGATAGTTAGCTCTACTTGTTGTATTGATTCTTTTACCATTATGTAATGTCCTTCTTAGTCTCTTTTGATCTTTGTTGGTTTAAAGTCCATTTTATCAGTGATTAGGATTGCAACCCCTGCTTTTTTTTTTTGGCTCTCTATTTGCTTTGTAAATTTTCTTCCATCCCTTTATTTTGAGTCTATATGTGTCTTTGCACATGAGATGGGTCTCCTGAATACAGCACACCAGTGGTTCTTGACTTTTTGTCCAGTTCGCCAGTCTGTGTCTTTTGATTGGGGGATTTAGGCCGTTTCCATTGAACATTAATATTTTTATGTGTGAATTTGATCCTGGCATTTTGTTACTGGTTGTAAGTTTTGCCCTTTGGTTGGCGCAGTTACTTCATTGGGTCATTCATCTTTACCATTTGGTTCTTTTTTGCAGTGGCTGGTACTGGTTGTTCCTTTCTATATTTAGTGCTTCCTTCAGGAGCTCTTGTAAGGCAGGTCTGGTGTTGACAAAATCTCTCAGCAATTGCTTGTCCATAAAGGATTTTATTTCTCCCAAACTCATGAAGCTTAGTTTGGCTGGCTATGAGATTCTGAATTGAAAGTTCTTTTGTTTAAAGATGTTGAATATTGGGCCCCACTCTCTTCTGGCTTGTAAGGTTTCTGCCAAGAGATCCCCTGTGAGTCTGACAGGCTTCCCTTTGTGGGTGACCCGACCTTTCTTTCTGGCTGCCCTTAGCATTTTTTCCTTTAGGTCTTTTCACATAATCCCATATTTCTTGGAGGCTTTGTTCATTTCTTTTCACTCTGTGTTCTCTAATCTTGCCTTCTCATTTTATTTCATTGAGTTGATCTTCAATCTCTGATGTGCTTTCTTCTGCTTAATTAACTCAGCTATTGAAACTTGTGTACGCTTCATGAAGTTCTTATGCTTTGTTTCTCAGCTCCATCAAGTCATTTATGTTCTTCTCTAAGGTTGTTATTCTAGTTAGCATTTCATCTAACCTTTTTTCAAGGTTCTTAGTTTCTTTGCATTGGGTTAGAACATGTTCCTTTAATTCAGATAAATTTGTTATTACCCACCTTCTGAATCCTGCTTCTGTCAATTCATCAAATTCGTTCTCCATCCTGTTTTGTTTCCTTGTTTTCTTGCTGGTGAGGAGTTGTGTTCCCTTGGTGGGGGCGAGGTGTTCTGGTCTTTGATGGTTTCATCCTTTTTGTGCTGGTTTCTTCCCCTCTTGTTGGATTTATCTAGCTTTGATTTCAGGTACCTGCTTGGGGAGGCGGCCTTTCCTTTGGCTGCCTGCAGAGATGCTGTAGGACTGCCATGGATTCAGTGGAGCTGCTGCGTAGGTTTCCTGTGTCATTTGCTTACTCAGGAAGATTAGGCCTCCCTCTGAAATGGGGGCTGCCCTTCCCCACCCCCAGCTTGATGGTTCCTGGTTGCACTCTAATTGATGTGCTGGTTGCCATACTCTCAAGTGAGAGGGCTTTGGCCTGCTGGGCTTTGTGGGGGAGGGACCCGCCCTGCCATGTGACCTGATTCCCTGCTTTCAGTTCCCTTTCTTTCTGAGGGGCGGGTCGCTCCATCCCGTGGGCTTTCTCAGCATCAGCCAGTGCTTCTGCCTAGATGTGTGCTGACAACCCGGCATCCCTGGAGTCGCTGCTCAGCCCTTTTCAGGCAACTTGCAGGGGCTTTTCAGCCTCACAATCTCCTGTTCTGTGGGTTGTGGAGGGCTTATGTGAAGTGCAGTATCGGAACCGAAGTCCTGGAGCAGGAAAGCCCCTGATCCTCCAGTCAGTTGCAGGCACCTCCTGGGTAGGGCAGTGCCCCACCCTGCCTCAAGTTGCCCTCTTTGGTTTATATCCACTGTCCAACCAGACCCAAAAAATGAACCTGGTACCTCATTTGGAACTGTGGAGACCACTCAGCTTCTGCATCTGTCTTGCTGGGAACTGCGTTCCAGAGCTGCTTCTATTTGGCCATCTTGGAAACCTCCACAACTCATTCTTTAATGTACACTAACTCACTGATGGTGTTGGCACCTCTTTGGACATCTCTGAGCCTTGGTTTTCCTTATCTGAAAATGAAAAGATGTTCTCTTAAGTTCCTCCTAATTTATTAAGTATTTCCGTAAATGAGAGAACTTTTTCTTTATACCTGTGAGTATACTTTTGTTTTATATCTGTCTCATCCATTTTAAGTAAAACAGACAAGCATTTAATGCAGTCAATCTACGTTGATTTGAGGGGAAGCTAAGATCAAATGCCAAGTTCAGTTCAGCCACAAAATAGCTCATGGACAACGGAGGTGATCCTCAAAATGCATTTCCTTGGCCCTTGCTCTGATAGATGGATGACTTGAAGAGGACAGTTCAGCCTAAAACCAGGAATCACATCTTATTCCTTTCTAGAATTATAAAAGTGAAGCACATAGGGTGGAGGTAGGGGAGATGTATATAAAATATAAAGGAAAAAAGAAGTCATTTGTCAGATGCTATTTGGCAATATAATCTTCTTGCTGTCTCTCATTTATTTAAGGCTTTTGGAAGAGAAGGCCCCTGAACCATCTATGTATGGCAGTTATCAAGTCTACAGAAACAGCAAATGAAAGGTTATCTTACCAAGTTTGTTCATCTCTACTCAAAAACTCTATTGGCAAGTAAATCAGAAGAAGTGGACTAAAGCTACAACATGAAAAGTGTAAGTTAGGCATGCAGGGAAGTTTCCTATCTTAGAGGGTTGGTACATGTTGTTAAATATCTTGAGGTTAGTTGACAGCTTTTTCTTCCAAATCTCTCAGTGGGGAGTGGTGAGGGAGGGAGAGAAACGACTGACATTTATTGTTAAGAAGGAGCTGAAAGTCTTATGCATGGTATCATATTAACATCACGTAAGTCCAGCTAGGGACATATTAAAAACCTTTATATATGGAGAAGAATTCAAAATTGTTTGGATTTGACACATTATTCCCCAAGGAAATGCTGTTAGGAAATGATGGAATTGGCCTCAGATCTAGCCTCTAATTTTCCACATTATCACATTTTGATTTTTAAGATATGCACCTAGATTTGGAAAGTTTTATTGGCTATAAGACAAGCAGAGAGATAGAAAAAATTAATGCTCACAAAGTCCTTTTCAATCCCAGACATCTGTGAGTCTATGATATACAACAAATTATTTCCTCTGCAAACCCAACTGTAAGCTACATTGTACATATTTTTTCCTGGTTTTCAGCTGTCAGCTACTTGACTGCCCCTCATGGCCAACTTGCAAGTCTTGATTGCCTAGCATTTATTTTCTTTTTCCAGTTTGTCTGGAAGACAGAATGCCTCAGGAAGGGGTCGTTGGGATTTTCACATAAAGGACATGAAATATCTGTAATTATGGATTACATTTTTGTACCCAATATATAGCTGAAAGGAGCCCTGTGATAGAAACTTTTAGAAGATAATTGAATGTGTCAGCTGCATCAAAAAATTATGTACTTGCTTCACTTCGACAAACTGTGATAAATAGTCTATTGTCTGGAGAGTTTGCTTGGTATTTTCTTTTGCATTATAAAATTGTGCTAGTTCTTGTCACTGAATTTTTGGTTAACAACTCATAGAAACCCTTTGAACTAGAATTTATCCATAGATACCACGTACTGTGCATAGTTACCTGGAAAACAACAGATGTTAATAATCTAACGCTTCATGTCTACCATTACCCCAGACAAAGAATATGTGTATTTTTTAACCAAATTTATTTGGTTAAAAGCAGGAAATGTCTTATGCTGAGTTGCAATTAGCATTTCTCTAACTGAATAATGAAGTGAGAGAAAAAGTATTTATTCTTCATTATTTATGTTTCCAATTGTGTCTTTGCATAATTGGCTTGGAACAGAAGTATCTTATTAAAATGGACAATCAATAGCAGAAATAGAATTTCCAAGAAGAACAACAAAACAAAATATAGTTGATAACTTCCTATTAAAACTCAGCCTTATATAGTATGGCCTCACTAAGAAGAATTGAGATTGTTTAAAAATAAATAATAAAAATACTAATAGAAAATGAAAATGAATAGTAACCAAATCTGTACATAAACTGGAGTGATCATTTTTTAAGCTAAAAGGGAGTATAAGAAATAACAGAGAAGATCAGTAGATTTTTTATGTACAATTTCTCTCAAAGTTGCTTAACAGGCAAATAAACCAGAGGAAATACTTGCTTCAAATAGGACAAAGGATGATATGCTTAATAGAAAAGGAGCTCTTGCCAAAAGATAATAAAAGCATTAAGTTCCCAATAAATAAAGGGGAAAGGAACAAAGACAATGAAATAGAGGCATATTAATGACTAATAAACATTTGAACATATTTCAACCTCACTCATTAGCAAAATGGAAATTAGAATAACAATGAGATACTATTTTTAACCTAACAGATTAGCAGAACTGTAAAAAATGTGAATATTCAATATCAGAGATTGAGTGCAGTGACACAGACACACTCAACACAGCTGGAAGGAATATAAAGTGGATCCAGGCTTTAGGAAAGGAATGTGGTGTGCAGTTCAAGAGTCTTGAAAATATTCTTACCCTTACCTTGGAAATTCTCTTCCTGGGTTTCTTATTAAAGGAAGTGATCCGAAATGAAGAAAGACTTTTCTGCCTAAAGACATTCATTGCAATGCTGTTTATAACATTAATATTTGGAAATAAATGAAGTTTCCAAAAATAAGAGTGATATTAAACAAGTGTGAATAAAAATAATGTAGTCATTCAAAGATCTGTACAAAGTTTTGAATAATATCATAAAATGTCTAGCTTTCAGTGTTAAATATAAAATTAGAGTATAAAATTTTATATGTAGAATAAGATCAAAGATCTAAAATACCTATAAAAAATGACTGGAGTGGATTATAATAAAATGTTAAGAGTGGTTTTATCTGGTTGGTAGAATTATGGGGAAGATGGTCATGAAATTTATTTTCCAAGTGGGGACACTTGGGAGATTCAAAGGGAGCTGGATCAATGGTTATGAACTAAAATGCTCCCGTATATATGGTCCCACTTCTCTCAAACTGACTTGAGTAAATTTTGTCTAAAATTATACTGATGTAAATGATAAGTGGAAGAGCTTAGCCATTCATTTGAAGGTGGTCTGGGAGATGTGCGGTCAGGAAACAGCTGTGAGAAATAGATGAGAGAAGTGGGAAGATGGAATGTTGGAGAAGCATTCTAGGCCGGAAGTAGGGACTAAGAAACGTGGTCACTGTGTTTAAACATTTGCAAATGTCCTAACCATCCGTAAGGAATTGATGAAGGTTCCAGCTATGTGATGGAATACTGTGTGGTTGTTAAGAATTAGGGAATATATATGTGCTGATCTGGAAAGATGACTATACTATAGTTTACATGAAAATAAGCAAATGACTGACTGATATTTATTTTTATTTTTATTTTTTTGATATGGAATCTCATTCTGTTGTCCAGACTGGAGTGCAGTGCCGTGATCTCAGCTCACTGCAACCTCCGCTTCCTGGATTCAAGCAATTCTCCTGTCTCAGTGCCCCCCCACCGCCGAATAGCTGGGATTACAGGCACACACCACCACGTAGGGATGGGGTTTCACCATATTGGTGAGGCTGGTCTCAAACTCTTGACCTCAGGTGATCCCCCCCCACACCTCAGCCTCCCAAAGAGTAGGGATTAAAGGTGTGAACCACCATGCCTGGCCCGTGATATTTTTAATGGAAATTCCAATCCAGCAGCCTGCTGGCTGGATGAGTCCTGAAGAGTATTTATTTTGGCTGGCACCTTTCTTAACAAATTTGACTTTGTTGCCAACATTTAAAAACCAGGAACTGTCATATAACAATCTTGATGTCCAACTTCTCTTGGAAAATCTGAAGCTTTAGTAAGCCAGCCTGTATTCCCACATGGGCAACAATTCCATAAGGTGGTAAAATCTGCCCCTTTAAACATAGCTGGCTGCCTCAGTTTCCCCAGCCCCCACCACACCATACCATCTCATGTACAATTTACTTCCCTTTGTAAACCTTGATGCAGTACCTTATTCCGTTTTCCTTAAGCAGTAAATAAAAGCCATGTGTATTTTTGTTCTATCTGTAAAAGCTTAAGAAAAAAATCAATTCATGAACAACAAGATCACGTTTTTTATAGTGATTACTTCTAGTAGACAGAGGCCTGGCGAAAAAAAGAACTGAGATCTTACTTTATATAAATATCATAAAGCATTAGCTTTAAAATAAGTTTTAGTTATTTTTTATGCCACACAAAAGATAAAAATATTACCTATCAAAAATATTACAAAGGAAACCATATGTGGAAATTTGATAAGTAGAAATTGATATACGTTAGAGAGAAATTATTGCATTATTTATTGTGCATATTTCATCTTAGAAAGTGAATTGCCAGATTAGATGACTATTGTTCTATGAGTTATATATGAAAATAATAGAATCAAAGAAAAATATTTTTTAATGAAAAATTATACCTAAAGACAGAAATAACATTTGACCCAGCAATCCTATTAATGGGTATATACCCCCAAAATATAAATCATTCTGTCATAAAGACACACGCATGTGTATGTTCATTGAAGCACTGTTCACAATAGCAAAGACGTGGAATCAACCTAAGTGCCCATCAATGATAGATTGGGTAAAGAAAAAGTAACGTATACCATGGAATACTATGCAGCCATAAAAAAGAATGAGATCGTGTCCTTTACAGGAACATGAATGAAGCTGGAGGCCGTTATCCTTAGGAGACTAACACAGGAACAGAAAACCAAATACCTCCTGTTCTTCCTTACAAGTGGAAGCTAAATGACGAGAACACGTGGACATATAGAAGGAAACAACACTCACTGGGGTGTTTTGGAGGGTGGATGGTGGGAAGAGGGAGAGGATCAGGAAAAACAGCTAACGGGTACTAGCTATAATACCTTGGTAATGAAATAATCTGTACAAGTCCCCGTTAACAAGTTTACCTATGTAACCTGCACTTGTACCCCAAAGTTAAAATAAAAGTTAACAAAATTTATAAATATAAAGAGAACAAGGAAGAAGGTACAGTTTCCTTCAACGTTGCCCCTATCCCCAGCGTAGGAGCCCAGGGCAGGTTGTGACTGATGGAACTCCTAAGGTCCTCCACCGTGACCAGTTTTACAAATTCGTGAGTCCTCAGCACCGGCGTCATTTGAGCAGAGGCTGGATGACCCCACCAGTGGTGACCCCACCAGGGTTCCTTAAGAGAACGGGAGTCTGCCTGAGACACACCAGCTCTGACATCTGGGGTTCTTTGGAAGCTCACTTCACACACAAACCTCAGCCCTTGCTTTTTTCTAGAACTGGAGCCCGGCCCTGGACTCTAACCAGAGGAGACAAGAAAGCCCAGGGCAGGGGGGCCCTGTTGGCATCACCCACACCTGAACAGGGCACCAGCAGGCAGGGAGGGAGACGTTGAAACCATATTCAAAACATTTCCTGATATATGAGTATACTATTTTCAAAGTCATTTCATATACCTGTATAATTTTTTACATTTATTGTTCTTATTGGAAACAATTTTCAGGACTCCAAAAGCCCCCTTATTTACACTAATCAGAATTTTCTTCTTCTCCTGAAGGAAACCAGTATTCTGACTTCTTACTCATTTGGCCTGCTTTTAAGTTCTTGTAAGTGGGATCATACAGTCTGCATTCTCTCACGCCCACCTTCCTTCACTCATTATGTGTGTGAGATTCACCCATATTCTTACTTTATAGCATTTAATTCTCATAGGAACAACAAAAGCTAGGTCAAAAAGGGTTCAGTAATTTGCCACGAACATAAATAAATCCAAAAAGATGAAGTGACTTGCCCAAGGTCACATGACCAGTAACTGGGCAAACTGAGTACCTAGACCTCCAGACTTCATGTCTAGCTTGCTTTCTTTGCATGTGTTAGTACCCCAGAGAGGTGTGGACTGCCGGGAACCGTGTGGAAACTGTGGCCATTCCTTCTACTCTCCTACTCACTCACTGCTTATGTGACTTGGCACAAGCCACTTACCTTCTCTGAAACTTGAGTGCCTCACTGGCAAAACAGGACCCTGTCATCTGTGCTTTACAGGTGATCAGTGAATATTTGTTACGTGAATGAACAAATGTTTTTTGGAGAAAATGAGATCATGTGTGTAGTATCTGGTATGATGCTTGTCACCTTTGCAGCCATTGATAAACAGCCATGATAGCTGGCACTGAAAAGAAAGTCTCATTTCAGGGGGAGTTTTCATGAAAGACTAGATTTTAATGCATCAGTTGGAATGCATTGGGTTAGAGTGCATTAAGCTATCTGTTGCTGGACGATGGAGAAGGAAGTGAGAAATCAATCATCTGGACTTTTCCAATGTCTGAATACTTGCTGTTGTGTGGATGCCCTGGATGACTCACTGCTCTCCCCGTGTCACCTGGAAGCATACACCTGTGACAGCTCCTCTTACTGACCCTCTGAAGGTGCTCAGCATGTTTCTCAGGCCCTCGTTTGTCCCTGGCTTTTGCGATATGTACAAAAATGTCAGTGTTTCAAGGCGAATTTCTGCCTGAGTTTTTGATGTGCCTACAGCATGAGTGAATTTGCAACAACCTCTGGGACAGCATAGCTTAGCTCAAAAAGAATGTAAAAGCCATCCAGCTGGCAGGCTGAGCTGAGAAATCCACATTCATCTAAGTTGGTTTGTGCCTAAATGCTCTCTGGGGTTTTACTTATTTTTCAACTGGCTCTTACTGTGCAGGTTCCGTCTTCTCAGTGTTAAGTCACTGAGCCATAAAAGACTGTGATGTGACCGCAGTTAGCAGGCAGCGTCAGTTACTCTGTAATGGTCTGCAGGCATGACACTAACTGTTGAGAATTTGTGGAGGAATTTGTACGTATTGTGGCATTCTTATTCTTTAATATATAATATAGTTATTGCTACAATTTGTTGAGCACGTAGTACGTGTCAGACTCTGTGGTAGCAGTTCTCTTGGTGTTTCATTTAATTTTTACAGTAAAACCCATGAGGTGAGGTTATCATCATTCATCGTCATTTTATGGTGAAAGAAATTGAGGCCCAGAAAGGTTAAATCACTTTCTCAAGGTCAGTTGATTTGTAAGTGGCTGAGCTGGGATTGGAGCCTAACACAGTCTGACTTCCAAGCTACTACGCTTTCTTCTTTTCTATGAGTTGCAGCAGGAATCAGGAAGCTTTGATATAAAAGGTCTGGAACATGGGAACCGGGGAAGAGGGTGGAATCTGACCTTCCTAATATGTATGAGCCTATGGGAGTGAGCATCATGGCTTCCCAGAAAGTCCTGAGGACTTACAGTTAAAGAATACACCCTGCCATGGCTAGTAAATATTGCCACTCCTGCCTAAAAGAAGGCCAAGTTCACTTGTATTGTTCCAAGCCTATGTCTGCATGACACAGGCTTCCTATGGGCACTCTGGAGAAACAGAGGCAGTTTTTTAGATTTTTTTCAACCAGCAAAATGAGATGTTACATGCTGGCATATCACAGTTCTTTTTCAGCATTGTGGTTCCATTCTGCCAAAATAGCTATTCAAATGTAATTATTAAAATAATGATAATACCCAGCACTTTGGGAGTCTGAAGCAGGTGGATCTCTTGAGTACAGGAGTTCAAGACCAGCCTAGGCAACATGGCAAAACCTTGTAGCTACAAAAAATACAAAAATTAGCCAGGCATGATGACACTCACCTGTAGTCTCATCTACTTAGGTGGCTGGGGTGGAAGGATCACTTGAGGCCAGGAGTTTAAGGTTACAATGAACTATGATTGTGCCACTGCACTCCAGCCTGGGCAACAGAGTGAGACCCTGTCTCAAAGATCTATCAATCAATCAATAAAATAATGATGATTTTATTGGCAAATCAAGAAATCCACCCATAAGTAACCTCCAACAGTGAGTCTCATACATGTGGAAGAGGGGGAGAAAATGTAAACACAGTACTCCCTTGGAGGACTAAGACCAGGCCCGCAGTACTTCTGAAGGTGAAAGGTACATCTCTGGGTACTCTCCGCCTTGCTCACTCCCTTGTGTGTCTGGAGCCATTTGGGTATTTAAAGTAACCCCTGTCCAAACCAAGCACTTAATCCCTGAATTCAGTCCTGTTTTTCATACCCACTCCTTCCATCATAGTCTAAGTCATTATCACCTCTGCCCAGGACTACTTAAGCCACCACATCGGACTTCATTACCATCCTTACCCTTCAATAATTTATTCTCAAAGCAGCTAGAATTTTCTTTCAAACATAAATGACATCCTGTGTGGGCAGGTTTTATTTTCTAAAGATGGCCACTTTCCTCACATGCTCTTACAGGGTGATATGGAGAGGCCACCATCAATAGCAGGACCTATGTTCCCTCCTCTTGACACTGGGCATGCTTTGGCAGTGGTCTCCATGGAAAGAACACAGCAGACCTCCAGGGCTGAGTTAGAAAAGGTAACACAAGCTACCACAGGGATCACTCTCTCTTAGGATGCTTGTTTTGGAAACCCAGCCACCGTATTGTGAGAAAGTCAGGCAGCCACATGGATGGGCTACATGCCATCCTTCTGAGGTCCCAGTTAAAAGCCAGCATCATCCAGTGCACATGTGAGTGAGGGAGGCTTCAGATGACTTCTGATCTCAACTTTTGAGCTGCCTCAGCTGTACCAGTGAAGCAGAGACAAGCTGACTGTCAAGCCAAGCCCACATTGCAGACCTGTGAGCAAAACAGATGTCACTGTATTAAGTCACTAACTTTAGGGTGGGGTTATGTGACGCAGTAGAAAACTGGGGCATTATCACTTCCCTTGCTTAAAACTCTACGATGGGTTTTCAATGCTGTGTGAGGAATCTGAAAATTGTGCCTAGATCTTTCTAGCCCCTGACTGTGTCTCCTGTCTCATCTTGCTCCCCTCAGCCTTCTTCCTTGTACCACAGCCACATGCTCCTTTCTCTCTGTGGAATCAACTGAGCTTGCTCCAACCTTGGGGCTTCTGTATTTGCTGTTTCTTCTGCCTGAATGCTCTTCCCTGGATCTTGGCATAACTGGCTTCTTCTCATCAGTCTCAGGTTTCAATTCAAACATCACCTGCTTCACTGGTTGCCAGGACTAGCCTCTGAGTTTCCTTCAGTTTCATGGTCATACATATAATATTAGATAAGTCGGGGTAACATTTTTTTTTTTGTGAGCCATGTTCAGGTGCAGAGATGCAGGTATGGAATGATGTTGGATTTAAACAGAGTTGGAAACTTATCAGGTGACTATGGTGAAGAGAAAGAGGTCCAGTGACAGTTTTTCACTTTGTTCATATTCCAGATGTTTCTGATATCATTTTTGCCAGCTGTATTAATGCATATTTGCTGGTTATGCTGCAGTAACAAAACCGCCCAGAAGCTCAGTGTCTTCTTACAACTCCGGCTTATTTCTCACTCTTACCACATCTTCCCCCAGTTGTCTGTAGTTCTACATGAAGTCTTCATTTTGGGACCAGGTTGATGAGGTTTTCCTGTTTAGGACTTACTGCTCATGGAAAAGAGGAAAAAGGTAGTGGCAACATTATCCAGTGGCTTCTTGTGGACATGGCACCTGTTATTCATTGGCCAGAGTGGGCCACAGGGTCAGGTTGGAAGTCCTCAGCATGGCAGTACACTGCTCTCACAGGGAGGGGCTGCAGAAGGGTGAATTTGCAGGGATTGGTTAGGCAGGGAATAATTTGAACAAATAATAAATTCTAGCACACCAGCTTAGCATGTTTTGCTTCAGCGCACATTGTTCTCGGCCCCTTTTAAAGGAACTATGTGTCAGTAATCACGACTCCCCACTGAGTCTCCATGAGTGCTTTGCACAAAGACAGTATGCTAATATTGAAAGAGCCAGTTGCAAAGATGTGTTTATCAGAAGTTTTTTGTTTGTGTGTGTGTTTGACTATTCTTTGGCTCATTTGCAGTCAACGAAAGAGAGAATCTCGGCATACAAATTCCTATGCTCCCTCCAATCCATTGCTTTCAATCCTGTATTCCTCCAGATGTATTTATTGAGTGTCCACTGTCATCATGGAAGCTGTATTCCATGGGAGGGGCAGATGCTGAACAAACAAAAAATAGGTAAAATAGGTGCATCAGAGTGTGATAATATAGAAAGGAAGAGAAGAGGCTTGGATGAACATGTCAGTTAGCCCCAGAGCTATCCATGAGAGCGTATTCCAGGAAAGAGCAACAAACACAAAGTCCCTGGCTTGGGAGCATGCTTGGCATCTTCGAGAATTAGCAAAAATGCCACTGTGATTGGGGTGGGGTGAGCAACAGAACAGGAGAAGGAGGTGAGGTCTCAGAGACATCACGATGGGATCCTGTATAAACTTGTGGGACATGCCAAGGACTTTCACTTGTGCTGAGTGAGATAGAAAGCACTGCTTGGTTTCAAACAGGGGAATAACATAGTGTAGCTTCACTCTGGCTGCTGTGCTAAGGAAAAGCGATGGAAGAACAAAGAAGCATCAGGAAGGCAGATTAGGAGACACATTTCCAAGGATGCAGAAAGGAGGCAACAGAGACCTGCATGGAGGTGTTAGACATTGGGGCAGCTGCAAGTGGCCAGATTTTAGGTATATTTTAGGTATATTTTGAGCATTATGATGGTAGCTGTGGGTTTTTGGCAGATATTTTTTAAAAATCAAGTTGAGGCACTCACTGGGCTAGGTGGGGGAGGGGAGGGGAGGAAAGGGGAGGGGAGGGGAGGGACAGTGGAGCAGATGGGGAGGGATAACACCGGGAGAAATGCCTGATGTAGGCAAAGCAGGAGGAGGGAGGATGGAGACAGCAAACCACCATGGCATGTATGTACCTATGCAACAATCTGCAGGATGCAGGATGTGCACATGTACCTCAGAGCCCAAAATACAATAAAAATAAAATAAAAAATCAAGTTGACTAAGTTCCCCTATATTTCTAGCTTACTGAAAAGTTGTTTTTTTCCCCCATGAACAGCTATTGGAGTTTGTTAAACGGCATTTCCGTGTCTACTGATATGATCATGTGATTTTTCTTATTTAGCCTATTGATGTAATAATTCCATCAATTGATTTCTTTAAAAAATTTTTTTATTAGGTTCATGGATACATGTGCAGGTTATATTGATAAACAGTGTCATGGGGTTGGTTTACAGATTATTTCATCACCCAGGTATTAAGCCTTATACTCAATAGTTTTTTTTTCTGTTTTTCTCCCTCCTCTCACCCTCAACCCTCAAGTGGGCCCAAGTGTCTGTTGTTCCCCTCTTTGTGTCCATGTGTTCTCATCACTTAGCTCGGACTTGTGAGAACATGTGCTGTTTACTGGCCTCCTGCTCCATCCATGTCCCTGCAAAGGACATGATCTTCTTTCTTAGAGCTACATAGTATTCCATGGTGTATGTGTAACCATATTTTCTTTATCCAGTCTACCACTGATGGACATTTAGGGCAATTTCATGTCTTTGTATTGTGAATAGTGTTGCACTGAACATATGCATGCATGTGTCTTTATAAAAGAACAATTTATATTCCTCTGGGTATACCCCAGTAACGGGATTGCTGGGCAAATGATGTTTCTGTCTCTTGGACTTTAAAGAATTGCCACACTGATGGTTAATTGGATGTCTGGGGTGATAAGAATGGTGTCCATGATGACTTCAACATTTTAGCCCGAACAACTGCAAAGATGGAGTCAACATATATAGCAATAAAAGAGACTGTGAGAGAAGCTGATTTGGGAAGGATAATCAGGACTATCAAGAATTTTATTTCATACAAGTTATATTGAAATGCTTCCATGTCTACTCAGACATCCAAGTCAATATATGGTACTAGAAGCTGGGTATATAAGTACAATATAAAATATGGGCTGGAGATAGAAATTTAGTAGTCATCACAGCAGAAATGGGATTTAAAGTGAAATCATGAGAATGAAAGCTCTCACTAAGAAATAGATACAGACAGGGAAAATAAATCCATGAAGTGACACATGGAAATTTCCAACATTTAAAGACAGGGGAGAAACACAAGGTAACTAGGGAGGATTGGCCTGTGAAGTTGGAAAACAGAGAGTGGAACCTGGAAAGTAAGTAATAGGAATGTGCTTAGAGCAGGAGAGAGCAATCCGCTGCCCAAAATGATCATGAATGGTGTAAGATGCATGTTGAGAATTGCTTGTTGGATTTGGAGAGAGGAGATAATTGGTATCCTTGAGAAGAACTATTTCAGTGGTGAGGAGAGGATGAAAACCCAAATGACAGTGGATCCAGGAGAGGATAAGAGAAAAGGAGACAGCACATTTATTCTATGGTGTTTTTCCTTTAAAAAGAAAATAAGAATGTATGCAATAGCTGAAGAGGAATGTGGAGCAAGTGAGGCCATTTTTTTAAATATGAGAAAGGATGACATGTTTATATGCTAATAAAAAAGAGTAAGGAAAGTTGATGATGCATGGTAGAGTATAAACAATAAGCAGATCACCAAGGGTATACTTGGTCAGAGAAAGGAGAATAGGAAGTTGATCTATAGAAACAGGAAATGGGATATCTACGCATGTGGGCAGATATATGTGGTGATGGGAATGTATAGAAGGTACCTTCTTATATTAGTTCATTCTCACACTGCTATAAAAACATACCTGAGACTAGGCTGGATAATTTATAAAGAAAATAAGTTAAATCAGCTCACAGTCCTGTGGCTGTACAGTCTTCTGCTTTGGGGGAGGCCTCAGGAAACTTACAGTCATGGCAGAAGGTTAAGGGAAAGCAGGCAAAGTCTTCACATGGCCAGTAGGAGAGAGAGAGGGAAGGGGAAAATACTACACACTTCCAAAACAACCAGATCTCATGAGAAATCGCTCACTATCAAGAGACCAGCAAGGGGGAAATCTCCCCCCATGATCCAATCACCTCTCACTACCTCCCCCTACAAAACTGGGGATTACAATTCAACAATGAGATTTGAGTGGGGATGCAGAGGCAAACTATATCACTTCTGATGGTTTCTACTATGTATAGTGAAATAAGAAGCAGAGTGATTGTTGGAGAGTGAAAATGGGACAAAAGATACTGAGGGGTTGAGAAGAAAGAAAAAGAAATAGCCAGCCAGGAGAGGAGATAAGTAGACTGATTAGTGAAATGCTGTCAAATTTGTGACCACACTAAAAGCCCACTTCAGCTTAGTGGTCAAGTATTCAGAGTTTGAGCAGTCACATAACATTTGCTGTGTTCAGCTGCAAACATGGAATAATAGGCATAATATTGAATTTAAACAAGGTTGAAGTTTGGTCAGATGCTGTAGGTCAAATATTGTCCTCCCCCAAATTCATATGTTTAAATAGTAAGCCCCAATGTGACTGTGCTTAGATATAGGGATTTTAGGAGGTGGTTTAATGAGATAATAAGTTCTAATTATCTCATAAAAGAGATTCTAATCTATAAGATTGGTTCTAATCTTTTAAGATTGGTGATTTTATAAAAAGAAGAGAAGAGAGACAGATGTCACTTTTTCTTTTCTTGTGCATGCAAGAGGAAAGGCCATGTAAAATTATAGGGACAAGGAGACCATCTGCAAGCCATGAAGAGATCTCTCATCAGAAACCCACTTGACCAGCACCTGATGTTGGACTTCCTAACCTCCAGAATTATGAGAAACAAATTTCTGTTGTTTAAGCCACCAGTATTTGGTATTTTGTTAAGGCAGCCTGAGCTAATGAAGAAAGGCATTGGGTGAGTATAGTAAAGGAAAAGAGGGCCAAGGAAGCTGAGGGTATGCAAGAGAATAGTATGACCATAGACCATGATTGGGTGAGAAGGGAAGTGATGACATGATGTGGAGTGGAGAGTTGTGTAACCGTTGAGTATGGTAAAAATCGGTGAATTATGGATCTAACTTGATTTGAGAGTCTAACACTCAAAGGGATAAAGTGGCAAGATAGGAGGTGATGGTCAGAAAGTGGGATGCTTTCTATTAAGATCATAGAAGTGGTATAGTCATTGATAGTGGCAAAGTCATGAGCCCATTGTAAATATTTTCAAAGAATAAAGACAAGTATATGAGTAGAGTGACTTGTGACTACAAAAAGGTTAGGTAGTGAGTAGTTGAGTCTGAACACATGAGCTTCAAAGCTGAGGGTAATTAGAAGGAAGTAGCAATGAAATGGAAATGAAGACAAAGGAGACTATTTATTCATATACATGTAGGTATTCTTGGTCCACAGAGAACCAAGTTTCCATTGGAGCAAAATATGAAGAGCACACTTAGAGGAGAGGCTAAACATAAAGACTTTGCTAATGGCTTCTCTGAGTTTCAGAAGCACAGAGGATGGAGAAGATGCTAGGGGAAGGCAATAGAGTCAGATTAGGGCATGTGAAGAGATTGGTGGCATTTGAGTTCAGATAATAGGAAAGTACCTGAGAGTTTGGATGCATGAATGCTGATGTACAATGGGGAAGGAAATTATGGAATTCATTATGATCCACTGGTTCTGTCTTTGACTCTGTTCCTAAGCCTGTTTTTTGCCCTTCTCTGGATCTTGAGAGACTAGCCTCCTTTCAGGATGCGCCATTTAAACTACTTTCTTCTCTGGCTTCCAGTTGGTTTTGACCAATGGGAGGCTCTAGCAGGTGATCAGAAGGCAGGAGGAGAGAGTTCACTATTTCCTCCTGCCTCCTGGCAATTCTGGCAATGGCTGAATTCCTCAAAGTTCAGCTCTGTGGGCAGCCCCACTTAACCTGCTCCAGCTCATGCTAGTCAAGGGTGGGAGATTCCTTCTCCCTGTGCTGGTCCCTTGGTAATTACCATCCATTGTTGGTTCTTGCATCCCTGCTAATACCCAGCCCCTTCATTAACTTTCTCCAGCTGAGTGACACTTTTGATTCATGCCTGGACTCTGGTGGTCTTACCTTCTGCTAATATGTGTGGGTGTGCCATGGACAGTTCCGCTTTACGTAATTTCTACCAATGCAGTTATTAACTGTACCCTCTTTCCCTCTCAAAAGTCTTTTAGGTTTGATGAATGATAAAGTCCTTTGGTTCTGTTATGGTCTTAAATACTTGTGAATTTGAATCTCTGGATGACCTTCCCTCTGGCCAAGGTTTTCTTGGTTTCTTACCGTCTTTTCTGTCGAGAGAGGCTCCGTGTCTGGAGAGGGGTTGATGCATTAGCTCTGAAAGTGAGGAGGGAGTGGAAGAGCTCAACCTGGTCTTTACCTTTATTCTTCCAACACAGTAAGCTAAAAGCAAATGAAAAAAACAAAATCCATCATGTTTCTGTTTCATGTTTTTCAATGCTTAATCATGTATAATAAAGAGACATTTCACTAGAGTCACTGGCTCATTAGCTTCTTATCTTCTCTTATTTTAGATATAAGTGAAGTCACCTATAGGAGTAGTGCACGCAAAAGGAGAAATGTCAAGTGGCTTTGTGACCTTGGGCAAGTAAAACTAAGCTCTAATGGCCTCCATTTCCTCTTTTGTAAATAGAATTATTCATTGTACTTGCCTAATAGGAGGATTAGGATTAAATGAGTTAATATATAAAGACGTGAAATTCTGTCTGACACACGTAGTAAGCACTATGCAACATACTGTGCCACACACACACATACACACACAGAAACACGTAGAGTGATGAGGAAAGGCAGCATGCAGAGGCATAGGGAATAGCTTTTTGTGTAGCAAAGAGGAGAAAGTGACTCTGCTCTGAACACAGAACTGTGGCTCTGATGTAATATTATGCTATAGATGACTGCAGTTTGTTGAAACAAAGAGCTGTTTCCCATCTAGAGAGGGCAAGCATTTCCTAGGAGAAAGGAGAAGAGGAAAGCTGTGCTTGCTTTAATTTGAGTCTTTACAGAGCAATCTACTTTTGATCTTTCAGAGACCAGCCACTGGGAAACACAGAACAGCTTCCAGTAGCCTGTACACATTTTTGATTTTTGTCCATGCCAACAAAATAAATGATATCAGTGTGCATTTATATGATCTAACATATATTCTGGAGTGGTAGGGAGTGCAGAGAGAAGGGTACTTCATTATGTGTCCACCTAGAAGATAAGTATCATTAAGTAATTTAAATGGGAATTGTAACATAAGTAGTCATTGGAGAGTAGTGATAAAGATGGAAAGAAAACTGCTTTTCAATGTAGTGGCTCATGCTTATAATCCCAGCACTTTGGGAGGCTGAGGCTGGAGGATTGCTTGAGCCCAGGAGTTTGAGACCATCCTGGGCAACATAGTGAGACCCCATCTCTACTAAAGTGGTGGCACATGCCTGATACTGGGGAGACTGAGGAGGGAGGATTGCTTGAGCCCAGGAGTTCAAGCTTGCAGTGAGCTCCTGCAACTGCCCACCAGCTTGGGCAACAGTGAGATCCTGACTCAAAAAAAAGAGAGAGAGAGAGAGAGTGGGGGTAGGGAGAGAGAGATGGAGAACAGAGAGAGACAAAGCAAAGAAAGAGAAGAAAGGAATGAAGGAAGAAAGGAAGGGAAAGGAGAAAGAGTGGGAGGGAGGGAAGGGAAGGGAAAAGAAAGGAAGGGAAGGGAAAGGATGAAGCAAGGAAAGAAGGGAGGGAGGGAGGGAGGGAAAGAGGGAAGAAGGGAAGGAGGGGAAGGAAGGAAAGAGGGAGGGAGAAAGGGAAGAACTTTAAAGGTAACCTGGAACTGAGAGAGAATACCCCAAGAAGGACAAATTTGGAAGACGTTCCCATCTTATTGGAGTTGTGGTTGAAGCCAGTGCATAGCGAGGAAGTTCAGTGACTCACTGGAACCAGAGCTGGTCTACAGTGGCTGGACATGCAGGAACGGTCCATTCCCCGGCCTGGTGGGCCGGCAGGCGAGGGAGTGGGAGGTTTGCGTGAGGTGCAGGTCCTAGAATGCCTAGTGTCTGAAACAAGAGGAAAGGAAAAATACTCTAGAACACGGGTGAGCTGCAGTTGACAGTGGTCATGCAGAGGGAATTAAATGACCTCTGGAGGTGCATGCAAGGCTGGAATACATAGTGCACGAGTTGATAGCTCTGTGTGAAAAAAATCCCTGGGGTTAGTGGGCAGATGTGTATACAGAGGGAATCAATCAATGAAGGCACCACGACAGCAGGAGTTGGAGAGGCCTCTCTTTGCAGGAACATAGCACAATTCCAGGTGGGGCTACAGGATCACTTGGAGGTCAACCCTGCAGGTAGTAGGAGACAGTTTTTATTCTCCCATAATATTATCTATCCAATGAGGTCTCCGATTTCTGACAACCATCCCTTCTATAGCATTTTAATCCCGGTCACTGAAAATGCTCCTTGGCCGTTGTCTGGTGCTATATTACAGATAAAATAACACCAGTTAAACAAATACTGCCCCAAATTAGTTTCTATTCCTGGCACACTTTGGGAGAGTTTCATGAGTTTTTGCTAGCTTTTGTTGCAACTATACAAAGGTTATTTTAAAATTAATGAATTGTGTTCCAAACAATAACCACGGATACACGGTATGTAATTGGCCTTGCTGATAGCTACTATTGTGGATATGTTCTTTCAGTCTACCAGAAAGTAGGCTCTGCATTTTTATAATCACAATGTTAAGGACTTGGCAATGTATTCCAAGGTAGCATTTCTATGAATGACATCCATTTTCGGTCTCATTACCAGGAAGGGTCATTAGATAATCTTCTGATGGCACTGGGTAAATCTGTTTCTTGGAATTATTCTCCTGGGATAAACAGATAAAGCCATCATTTTGTTCGCTGTGGTGTCTCTAACTCTCACAATGACTGATGGGCCATAATGATATTCCATGGGGATGTAAAGAATCAGCAGTGGGGTTGGCTTTCAGTTTCCTTAGCAACTCTCTCCTAGGGACACCATGGCAGCCACATTTATTTGAAGTTAGAATTCTTGAGAAAAAAAAAAGAAGACAGTATTTCAACTGAGACTGTATATACCTAAATTAACTTTGCTCAAGAGAGATGCATTTTGCATTACTATCATTTTTCAGTTGGTGTGCTGATTTCTCATTAGAATAGCAAATTCTGCCCTCAAAAAAGTATTAGCAGGGAGGGGTGACTGCTAGGGTAGAAAAGATTCGAAAGTCTTTGTAACTTGAATTCCAAAGAGAAAGTGGTTTTCTCTTAACTGTGTTTTCCAATGTAGCCTTGGGAGGAATTAATTTAGAATCTAAGCAAGCCCCTTTGAATATATGGTCTCCTTAGTACCCTGTAATTTAGTCCAAGTGGAAATCACTTAGTCTTTCTCATTGTCTCTACAGAAAAGCTGGTCTCTGTGTGAGATTTATTATCATTTCCTGAGCCAGCGTTTCTCAACCTTGGCAGCATTGATATTTTGGATTGGGTAATTCTTTCTTGTGGAGGACTGCCTTGCAGACTGTAGGATGTTTAACAGCATCCCTGGCTTCTACCTGCTAGATGCAATCACATCCCTTCATCTACTGGGACAACCAGAAGTCTCCAGGCATTGGGAGACAAAATGGTCCCAGTTGAGATCTATTGTCTTAAAGAAAAGTGTCATGTGATCCCATGAGTAACTGACTGCCATTTTTCCTATATCAGTCCTCGTCTGCAGCCTACTAAAGTAGAAAAGCCATGCTTCAAACACTTCGGAGTCGTTGCCAAGAATGCCTGTTAAAGAGAGCTGTATTATGCTTACAAGTATAAGTACTCTAATATATAAGGATATAACATTGATGTTCTGGGTAGCAATGAGAAGAAATGGTGTGATCCATCTTTTGGCCTCAATCACTTCTCATCTGTCATAATAATTCTCATCTCATCTCTGTCATATCCCTATTTCTTTGTTTGTTTGTTTTTTGAGGCAGAGTCTCACTCTTTTGCCCAGGCTGGAGTGCAGTGGTGCGATCTTGGCTCACAGCAACCTCTGCTTCCCCAGTTCAAGCAATGCTCAGTCTCCCAAGTAGCTGGGACTACAGGCATGTACCACCACATCAGGCTAATTTTTAGTAGAGATGAGGTTTCTCCGTATTGGCCAGGCTGGTCTCAAACTCCTGGCCTCAAGCAACCCACCCACCTCGGCCTTCCAAAGAGCTGGGATTACAGGTGTAAACCACTGCTCTCAACCTCCACATTTTTTTATAAGAGAATGCACATCAGACACATAGACCTTCCAGCCCCAAGACATGAAAATTTAAAAAAAAAGAAAGAAAAGAAAAGAAATAGGAGAAGCCATGGGAGAATCTACTATGAATTTCTCTGGACATAGTTTTGTAGAATATGTATTGATTCTACTTGTCTCTATAATTGACCACCAACACTACATTTCTTGGAAGAGGGTAGATCACAGGTAGATAAATCCTATATATGGAGACTTGTTTTTTGCTGAATTTCAAAAAATGATAGTGTTTTTCTGATTTCAAAAAATGGTAGTGTTTACTTCAAAAAATGAAGTAAAAACTAATACTGGAACTGAGCCAATGCTTCATAAATATGATGTGAACTAACACCAGTGTCAGCCATGAGATACCCAGTTGTTTCTGGTTGTGTTGGAACTGGTTTTAATCTTAGGATGGAGTTTATATCACAAGGGAGATGGCAAGACCATGGATTTGCACATCAGGCTGACTTGAGTTTTGAACCCAACACCAATACTCATTGGCTGTGTGATTTCAGGCACCTTGTCTAACCCTTCTGAGCTTCTGCATCCTCATCTATAAAGTAAGAGTAAGATACAATCACCACAAGGTCACTATGGGGATTATAACTTGGAGACATTAGAGTGCACGTAATGTCGTGAGCTAACTATCCGGCCTGTGGGATAAGAGTCCAGACTGGTGAGACTCGTGACACCCCCAGCTTTAGGCTAACACATCTAATGCAGCATTCCAAGTCCTTATGCATGTGGCTGATTATAATTTTCATGTTTATCTGAAAACCAAAAAATTACTGTCTAACTCAGAGGTTTCCAAATGACAACGTCAGCCTGTCTGAGTCATATATGCCAATGAGGATTCCTGGTTTATACCCTGGAGGTTCTGATTTAGTGGATTTACAGGAATACTTTGGAATCTGGGCTTAGAAAGCTCCCTGGAGGTGGCAGTGGGTTCATTTCATAATCTAACGGGTTTCATGGGTGCGTACACTTTGTGAAAACTCATTAATTGGTGCATTTTTCTGTATGCATGTGATATTAAACATCAATAAAAGTTTAATTGAAAACAAAGTACCTTCCCAGGTGATTCCAAGACACACCCAGATTTGAGAGCTATTGGTTTTCTGTCTTTTCCAAACCATATTTAGAAGTCAAAACAATGGCCGGGCGCAGTGTTCACAACTATAATGCCAGCACTTTGAGATGCTGAGACAGGCATATCCCCATCTTGACGAATAATACCAAAATTAATGAGATGTGGTGGTACATCTATAGTCCCAACTACTCGGTGGGCTGAGGTGGGAGGATGGCTTGAGGCCAGAAGTCAAAGTTGCAGTGAACCGAGATGATGCCACTGAACTCCAGACTGGGCAATAGAGCCAGACCTTGTCTCAATTTAGAAAAGTCAAAAATTACATATATACAATATATTTCACCATCAATGAAAGAATTATGGGACAAACAGTCTTGGTCAGCTGGAGTAGTCACTTCCCAAAGTTACAGAAGAGTAGACCTTGAAGACACATAGAAGGTATCTGGCGTGAGACTTGTATTTTATAGTTGAAGAAACTAGGACCTGGGAAAGGAAGATGATTCCTTATGTGTCCCAGCAAGGAACTGGCAAAGCAGACAAGTATCCTGATGGCCTTTCCTATCCTGCCTGTATAATATGCGAGTCACTTGTAAAAATGTACCCACATTTCAAACATAGCACTAGATGCACAAGAATATTGGCCTTGGTGACCTGAAGTCTCCCTGCTGATGGAGGGCTTGGCCACGGCTGAGTGCCTGAAGGTAAATGAATGATTCATGCCTGTCAGCATCTTATGCTCTGACCCACACCTTTTACTTCTATTAAAACTTCAAGGCATAAAAAAGGCTCAAGAATAAAGCACTTTCAAGTTTCTGCTCAAGTGCTGTCCTTCATGGCAATTTTGTTTCTGAAATCAGAATAGCACTCCTCTGTTGCTGGGCCTTCCGCTGAACTTTAAAGACAGAGAAAATGAAAAATGGATTGCTAATTGCTCTTGTCTTCATTGCTGCTCAACTAGAAATTAAAAGCCTTAGCACTGTGGAGCCAAAGATTATAGATTGTGTACAAAGTGGCACACTTGTAGTTTTGTTCTTTTCAAGAGCAGTTAATTTTCTCCTAGGAACTCTCACAGCTCACTGTTGTATCCAGCATTAAGGAACTGAAAGCAATTGCACATGTTAAGCTTTGTTAGTGGTATTTATTTGTAATTTTGCTTAAGAGATGAATCAGTTAAGACTTATACAGAACATCAATATGGCTAAACACAGGGTGTCCAGAGGCGATTGCTGTGAATTGGACTAGTGGTTTGGTTCCAATTTTGCTACTGTTCTTACTTATTTCATTTTTGGATAAATAGGGTAAGCTAAGTTCATAATGCTGCTGAGACATTTTTTCCCCATGATGATGGATAAGAAAGCAGATAGAAATATACTGTCAATGTCTTAATCAGACATTAAACAGATGAAATAGATTAATTATCCAACTTCCTAACCAAAAATACTGGGATTGTTTCCTCCAACCAATTGAAATGATGGAACAACTAAAGTATGTCACTTGGGAAGGACATTTTAAGAAAACAGATCACAGTGGAGGTAGATGGATGAACAGCAGTGAAGCCGAAGCTGCCACACTTGAGTCTGAAGTCAGTGGTGCAGAAATTAAATAACTTGACTTTGACCCTCATAGTCACCCTTCAAGGCTGGAATAATAGGCCCACTTTTCAGGTGAGAAAATTAAGGCACAGAAAGGCTGCGCCCATGAATCTCTCAGCTAAGTGGGTGAGAGGAGGGGCCACTGCAGAGAGGGGACCAGGGAAATGTCTAAAGAGCAAGGAGACTTTGCGCCATCACCACGACTTGTGGAAGCATCTGTCACCCTCTATAGAAAATCAGTTGTTAGTTGTTTGAAGAGAGGTGTTGTCCATGGTTCCTGTTTAAAAACTGGGGGCCCAGGCGGGTGCCTGAAGCACAGCAGGTGGGCTGGGCCCACAGTGGGGATGGCACTCGGGCTGCCTGCCTTTTGCCACCCCTGCTCTCATCAAGGGGCCTACATCGGGCAGGAAGAGTTGATGGCTCTACTGGTTCATGTGTCCAGTACATTATATACCAAGGCCCTGGGGGAGTGCTGCTATCATCCGTGTTACACTCATTCAGTTACCCTAGTTGGCCAGAGCAGACCCCGTGGCCTTCACACTCCTCACCTGCCCTCTCCCTCCTCCTGGGCACACAGGCTCATGCATGCTTCCATGTGCTGTGCATTGAAGCCTATAGTGAGAGAATCATCAAATCCCAAATACTTGATTTGGGCTTAGAAAGAGAGAAGAGCCCTTTCACATTGCCCTTGCCCACCTCGTCTTCCCCAGGTTCCCAGAGAACTCATCTGTGGTGTTTGTGCCACAATCCCAGCTAACGATCATAACTAAAGGGCACTTCGGTTCTCTGTTTACTACTGACCCTCCTGTATGTCAACCCCTCAGAAGCAGAGTTTTGTCCATGATGCAGTCTGGTAACATCACAGCTCTACTGCAAACCACTGCTACCGGCTTCTGCACGATGATTTGTTAAAGAAAACAGAAGTGGCATCTCTGGCATTCATGTGCACAGCTTTAAAAAGCTCCAGTGGCTGCACTGCCCAAGTTGAAGGCTCCAGATGGGCCAGGACTTTTTGCAGGAGCTGATTGTGCTGTTTGCTGAGAAAACAAAGTGGCGTGTCATAGGCCCTGGGCCTAGCAGCGGGGCTCTGCGGGGAAGAACCAGTGAGGAGAAGGGCTGCAGAGATTGGCTATCTTCCCCATCTCTCATTTCTACAGTGCCACAGTGATTTTAATTAAATACCCACCCTGACTCAGCCGCAGCTGACAAGCCTATTCGCAGAGCCAGGAGCCTGATAAATAGAGTGTTACTGGAGGTACTCAAACTTCAAGGCCGCTGCTGGAGCCCGCCAGCCCTGTCTTCCTGCCTGCCAGCACGCAGTGCCAATGACAGCCCCATCTTCCTCGCCTTCAGTGGGACTCCCCAGGGGCTGCTTGGAGGCAGGCAAGCTGTGCCTTCTCAAAACCTTGTGGAAGAGACACTTTTCTGGACTCCACTGATCTTGGCTGCAAGTTCTTTACTGAACCCTTCATGGGAAAGCTGCTTAATTTTCCCTGTAAAGGTTGCTTCTGGTTTTTGCATAGCTGTGGCTGGAAGCTGACTTCTGAGAGCTCTCTGCAGCCCCTGGAGGAAGACAGATGAGAACGACTCTCAAAGAGAGGAATCCTGGGTTCACATACCACAGGGCAAAGTCGTGGAAAGCCACAGGCTTTGTGCCAGAGCCATGTGGGTTCTGATACAGACTTTTCTGGCTCTTACTAGGGTTTCTGGGCTAATTACTCAACTTTCCCAGCCTCAGTCTTCTAATATAGAAAATAGGGTTAATAATAATATCCATTTAATAGGATGTTAGGAGTATTCATGGAGACAAAAATGGCAGAATGTACGCCTTCGGTAAGTGGTGACTATCATTCCAATGCATATTATCTCAATAGATGATGGATAAAACCAGAGCCTATGGCAGAGCTGCCGAGACAGAACAGATGTTTATGAGCACTTGCATCGAGCTACATGGTTTGCACATCACTTCTAGGCAACAGGGGAAAAGAGTTTTCTGTTCCATCTCTCCAAGGAGAGGATTCAAGGTCTCAGTGAGGCTGCCTCAGGCTCTTTTGCTTCAACATGTAATGCAACCGTCTCACAGTGTTTGCCAGCCAGACAAACAGTGTTTGCCAGATTCAATTGTTAATCAACAAATTTTTACCCCTTTCCCTCTCTGCCTTTAGATGAGGAAATTATCTCCTTACCCAGTAATGTTGAGCTTGGCCCTGTACTTTTTTTTTTTTTTTGCCAATACTACATAAGCAGAAGTAATGGTGCCTGAGTCCTGAGTTTTGGCCTGAAGGGGCATGGTGAGTTTCTGATCACCATTCTGGAAGTTTCCTACATCGCCCCTCTAATGTGGGCCCCTAAATGGAGCACATAGAGAAAACATTCAGCCTGAAACAGAGCTGCCATAACCAGCCTTCAAACCTGTCTGCAAAAATAAATGCCTAGTGCTATATGCCAAAAGAATTTTGTAGTTATTTGTTAAGCAGCAATAGCTGACTGATTCAGTCTCCTGGGGATCTGGGCAGAAAACATGACAAGGGTATTATCTATTCTGGGATCTTTACTATATCTGGGGATTCTGCTACTACTCTGCACCCAGTATTCAACCAAGAAGAAAAATAACCACCATCTTTTTAGGAATAACTCTCTAATTCCCTTCTCTTCTTTTTGCCCATGTTAGGCTAAACAAAAGAGAAAACAGTTAGCAAGTATTTTCTCCAGCTTTCCCGTCTTACACCTGAACTTCTGCATTTTATGGTCTCTGACTCAACTAGGATAATTTCCCAATAAGGCAAAGGGGGCCATACTAGCAGCCACATAGAGAAAGGATTAGTACTTCAAACTATTATACAGCTGTGGAAAGGTTCAATGAATTGAAAAGGATAGAATAAGCCTTAAACAAATCCATAATTATTTGTGAATATAACAAATACTTATTGAGAACCTACTCTCAGGGTTACTGATATAATACGGGATGCCAAATTAAGTTTGAATTTCAGATGAACAGCAAATTTTTTTAGTATAAATATGTACCAAATATTGCATGGGATATACTCATACTAAAAATTATTGTTTGTCTGAAATTCAAATATAACTTAGTGTCCTGTATTTTTATTTGTTAAGTCTAACATCCCTACTACTGCAATCCAGGTATTGTATTAGATACCAAGGACAGAGTAGGTAGGAAAGGCGAAAAAGGTTTCAGCCCTCAAAACGCTTGTAATATCTTAGATAAGACATGCATGTATATAAAGGCATGTATATAAAACATGAACATGGACATGTATACAAGTTACATATCGTATTAAATCCTATAATTTAGGAAGCTTGGTGCTATGGCCTGCATAGAAGGAGCAAGGTATTAGTACATAGACTGCCCTTGCCTCAGCCCACACCTGTGTCTACACAGATTGCTCCGCATTCCAGGTGACTAAGGAGGAAAAAAATTCAAACCTGCTTTTTGTTTTTTTTTTGTTTTGTTTTGTTTTGTTTTTTTATAGAATAAAAAGAATGAAAGAGGGAAAGGAAGAGGAAGAGATTTTAGAAAAAGAGAGAAAAGGAGAAAGAAAGAAACAGCAAAAGAAAGAAAAAATGAAAGAGAAAGAGGAAGAGATTTTAGAAAAAGAGAGAAAAGGA
>CAUYQU010046557.1:0-15282 GCA_963574635.1 Cheracebus regulus | reverse complement strand
CTCCAGCCTGGGTCGTCAACCTTTGTGGTTCATGAGTGCATCCTCTTTTTCTTTTCTTCAGAGCCTCCCTGAAGGACGGGACACAAGTTTGTCTGAACCCGGAAGCCCCTTTTCTAAAGAAAGTCATCCAGAAAATTTTGGGCAGGTATTTGTCACTTTGATCTTTGAGGTGATTTAGTATCTTCTAGGGAAAGCATAGACTTCACACTGTCCTTATTCTCTCTGTAGGTTTTAGACCATGCTTAGAATTATAAGGTTGTTGGGAAGAATGAGGAAAGCTTTTTCTGGAGTGTCCTGAGAAAACTTTTAACATCAATCTTACATACCTGAACAATTACACAGACCTCATTACTCAGATCTATTTTTTTTTTTTTTTGTCTGCTCTTTGCTTTTATTGATTTTCTTTTCCCCACCAAACACTTTTGAAAACCAAATGCAGTAGACAGGAATGTGGGAGTTGGTCATATTAATATAACTGTTTTCTCAACAGTGGAAACAAGAAAAATGAGTGAGAGAAAGGACCATGAATGATAAAAATTGCCCAGTCTTCAGTGGAGCAGTTTTCTGGAGATCCCTGGACCCAGTGAAGACAAGAAGGAAGGGTTGGTTTTTTCCAGTGGTCAATTTTCTTTATGGATTCCCTACTTTGAAGAGTGTGGGGAAAGTTTAAGGCTTGTCCCTGAAGTTTACAGCTCAGCTAATGAGGTATTCAGCATAATATTTCCGTTATTTTACCTACTAAGTTATTGGACTCTGGCAATTGACCCCAATGTGAGCAAAGAATCACTGATTGTTAGTTTCTCAATGAATATTGAATTGAAGGTAACTATTGTATTTCTATCATATATTCCTTAAAGTCTTACCAAAAAGGCTGTGGATTTCATACAGAAATAATGTTTCATTAGAATGCTTTTGAGGGAGATATCCTGTTGTCCTCACCCAGTCTACTCATAAAATAGGAAATATTCTAGTTCTGTTTCTTGGGGAATATGTTACTCTTTACTCTAGGATGCTATTTAAGTTGTATTGTATTAGAACGCTGGGTGTCTCATCTGTTATCTGTGTAGAAATATATTTCCTTATTCAGAATTTCTAAAAATTTAAGTTCTGTTAGGACTAATATATTCTCTTCCTATAGTTTTAGACATTTAATGTCTTCTTGGTATGGCATAATGTCATGATTTACTCACTAAACTTTGATTTTATATGCTATTTATTCACTATAGCATGACTATAATTCTGGTCACTAAATATACATTCAGATAGATCAAGAAGCTAGAAAACAGATAAATTCCTGATTGCTAATTTACATGGAAATGTGTCCTCTTAGTTTTTTAAATAAAAGCAAACTTAACAATGATCTGCACTCTGAAAATTTTGAAAACACATTTGAACAATTTGAATATAAATTCATCATTTAGTCTTCAAAAAACATACAGCATTGCTAAGATTTTTACATAGCTGTTGTGTATCTTTTAAAGGTTTTGACCATTTTGTTATAAAAAATTATACAAGTATCACATTCGCTATATTAAAATTGCACTTTTTAAAAACTGTGTGTCTCCTTGGTTTTTAGTACTTATATTGTAGTTTGGGGAAACAATAAAAGATTCCTGAACCACTCATGCCATTTCTCTTGCTTATACTGTTACTATTTATCTTTAATTATGCATTATTCAAAATACTAACTCTGCTCCTCTCTGACTGGCAGAGAGGGCCCTCACTCCCCAATACCGTTACATTGGTTCAACTTTTCTCCATGCTCAGTCCCCTTCCAATTACTCCTTCACAGCACCAATAGCCTCTGGAATCTTTAGAAAACACAGATAGTATAAGATTTCTCTGTACTGATTCATCCTTCAGAACTCAATTCAAGCAATATCTCCTTTGTGAATTTTCCTTGTGACACTCAGCAAAGCTTGTGGTTTCCATCTAGGTGTTCTCATAGCATCTTCTAAACATCTGAATTATAACAGACACATTTGCATTGCTTTTATTTGTTTATAGGTTTCATCATCTAACTGTATTAAGACCTGTCCTAGAACATCAAGCATATTTCATCTAGCTCTGCATCCCAAATGTGTGGCATAGAATGACTTAATGAATTAAGAAGTTATCCTGACCCTCAGGTTGTCAGATAGTATACTAAAATTAATAATCTGGCTCATGGTAGACTTTGATTAAATTGTAATTTGTTTTCCCTCTTTTCTCCTTCTTGTCTACAGGTAATCCAACAAGGGCTTGATCATGTGTAACCCCCTCGAACTATAACACCTACCCCTCACTTTCACTTAGCTAACTCCCCATCTTTCCTTCCTTGGGGGATAGCTTACCTATTGTTTCCTTGAGACAATCTTTATAACTGTTACTCCTCCCAGATTAAGATCCCTTTTATACACTCTCATAGCACTCTGCACTTTTTATTCATAACATTTTCTCACCCAGGTGACTGTCGAGTTTATAGAGCCTATATACATGTAGTCATTTGTTTAGAGTCTGTCTATTCTAGCTTCACTGTAAATTCCATGAAAGCAGGGACAATGTTTATCATCTTTATCTCAGTTCCTGGTACAATGCCTAACACATAGCGTATATTTAAACAGATGAGTGATCTGGATTAAACAAGTCTCTCTAGTATTAAAAGTGTCATTTCATACAAAATGCCTTTTCTTAGGAAAAGCAAGAAAATGAAAAGAAGAATAACCAAATTAGTATGTGTATACACACATCCACACTGCAACTGAATTAATAATATTATATATGATTATATTTGCATGTGCTTGTATACTTTAGTGTATCGAACCTAGACCTTTCTGTATGTTTTATCTCTTTATATATGAAATATAAATTAGATTAATATATTTTAATTATTATATATTAATATATTTATATAACAGAGAGAGAGAGAAAGACAGAGACACAAAGATGTGAAAAAACTCAAAAAGTAGATTCAGAGGTGTATTTTCTAGTAATTTTTTCAGCAATGAAAAGTACAAAAAAAATCTCAAAATTTTTAAAAAGCCTTAAACTTCTGTGGTCTCTTTTTGTTCTCTAAAATGGTATTTTTTGAACTTATGAATGATACACTAATTCTAGGTAAACACTAAAAAGCAAACCAAATTACAAAAATGAGCTCTAAATTTCAATGTTTAAAACAAATCCTGCTATGTCATATTAACCCCAAAATACTTATTGAAAAGTGCTTGATTATAGTAGATTAAAGAATGTTAAATGCCCTTTGTACTGGTGAAATTTAAGCTTCATAAAGAAATAAACATTACTGGTTTTTTGGGTTTTGTTTTTTGAGACAGTGTCTCACTGTTGCCCAGGCTGGAGTGCAGTGGTGCAATCTCAGCTCATTACAACTTTTGTCTTCCAGGTTCAAGTGATTCAACTGCCTCAGCCTCCCATGTAGCTGGGACTACCGTCAGGCACCACCACACCTAGCTAATTTTTTGTATTTTTAGTAGAGATGGAGTTTCACCATGTTGGCCAGGCTGGTCTCGATGATTACCTTTTTTTTTTTTTTTTTTTTCATCAAGCTCTGCTGTTTTTTCAGAAGTAAGACTTGTAACTTTAGTTTATTCATAGAGATAGAATGAAACATGATTACTAATATTGTTGCAATTCTAGTTGTCATGCCCATTCTACAAATGGTCACTCTATAGAGAAAATAGATTACAGTATATTACCAAAGAGTAACGTATGCAAGAAACTCAATGATAGCTACTGTTCACTCTTCCAGCCATTCCTAGTTGATCTTGCTACTAGCAAACTCAAGGACTAACATATCAGAGAAAATTACTCTAATGTAAATATACTAGGGATGTGTCTTATAGTTTCTTCATACTAACCCCTAAATACTATTTTCATTTTGTTATCCATCTGAAACTCTATCTTACATATAAAGCCACTTGGAATTGAACAAATGTGCTCACCTAAAACCTACTCTGTTACTGCTCCAATCCAGACAATTTTCAATGTGTAATTAATGTCCCTCATTATGCCAGACTTTCCTGTTTGCTTCTATGTGTGACGCATTCACATAATCCTTCAATTCCTGAAGGTATGACAAGATCTATGATAAAATATGACTAGTGGCTTTGTTTTTTCAATCACTGTTTTAATTATTGCTTAAGGAAAATAACTGCTGTGGATAACTCTCATGCTGTATATAACTTCAAAAGTCCTTCCTGTATGTTACAAAATGAGAAATTTACCAGATGGAAGGAGCACTTGGGGATTTCTAGTTGCCTCCCTGACTAAATCAAGGAAGAGGAGGAGAATGTACCATGATTTAGATTTTGGCTGATATCCTTGGTTGATTCTTAGTCATCAAAATTATGTTTCTAAGAAGGATTGTTCATGCCTCAAATACGTGGAGTGAGATAAGAACATAGAAAGACCTAGAGTTTAGGTGTACAATTTTGTTTCTACAAATTTCAAGTCCTATTTCTGAATCATAGATAAATTGCAAGGACCCTTCTTTGGAAAATCCACCTTCTTAATGGATGTGTTTCTCTATCACCATAAATTTATGATGTAAGTTTTAATCTACCTCTCGGGTTCAATAAAGAGTAATCTAGTTGACTTATTTCCAGCAAGAAAAGCTAATTATACTTTATATTTTGTGGTGCAGTACAAAATTAGAACAATTGCATTTCAGATCTAGTTCTGTGTATTTGCACCAATGTGATCTTGACAATTTGTTTAACATCTATCTTCCTCAGTTTCCTCATCTGTAAAATCAGTATAATATCTCTCTTACAGGCAGTATCCTGGAACAAAGTAGATTCTTGGTAAATATAATTAATAATTTCTTCCTCAAGAATCCTAGTTCAAAATCTCTTTTACAAAGGAGAAAGCTGAGAACTTAGTAGTTTTTTCCTAAGTTTATTCATATTCTTTCTACATTGGCATTTTTTTCTAATTTTATTTATATTTTTTCTACATTTACAGGAATGATTAATTTTTAGTACTCCTAAAATTTCTTTCTATGAGTCTTTTTATAGAAGCTTATGAAAACTGTGTATTCTATTTTTTGTGAAGTACATGATAACTATCAAACATTATGATGTATTTTCCTTCACATAAATAGTCATCAATCAAATATCAATTTATTGACCTTTACTGATAATTTTGTTACATACCTGACCCTATGCAAAATCCTTATAATCTGAAAATTATAAATATGGAGAGTTTCGGTCAAAGTTAAGATCTCTTTATAGCAAATGTACTGTTTCCCACAGAACAAAGATTTTCTAATAAGGGGAGAGAAAGAAAGGAGAAGGGAGCTGAGGGGAGAGACTAGGAGAAAGAAGAAGGAAGAAAGAAGGAGGAGAGTGGAGGAGCTTGTGTTTTGTGTTGTCTTTTTTCTTTCTTTTTTCTTCCTTCCCCTTCCCTCTTCTCCTTTTCTTGCATGTTCCTTTCCTTCTCTCCCTTCCTTCATCCTTTCTGTTTATTCCTCAGAAGTAAAATAGCTATTTAAAGAGAAGGAGAAGGACCCAGGTAACCTAGCAGAAATATCAGCCAGCAGCCAACACCAACCACTTCCCACAGGAATGAGGTCAACTTTGATTTTCAGCCATTTTTGTTGCTTCTGACTGCCCCCAATTAATTAAGCTTAGCAGAAGAATCTCACATTAACATATAGAGTTGTCAGAAATAATAAATTGTTGTTTTAAGCCACTAAGTTTAAGGTTGACTTCTTACACAGCAAAAGAGGGTCAAATGGTACTTGTTAACAATTGAATGTGTTTGCAGGTTCTGGAAAAACATAGCACTGGAATCTCCTCAAATGAATGAATATATGTGAAACTGGGTAACAGTCATGTATTTGAGACTCAACAAATTATGCTAATTAACATAAATTGAAATAAGAAGTCTCAGGCCTGCAAAACTTTGCAGCACTTCTATGTAACAGTGTCCAGGAAGAAATTTTCCCAGCTCCACTATCCCCACTCTTTACCCACTCACACTCCATGTTTCACTGGAAGACAGTAAAACCTCCATTAACATGAGTGCCAAACGTCTCAATAATTCTTATCAACTGAGAGTCACACATAAAACACATTTGGTTTCAGCACTTAATAGAAAATCTTTTATTGACTAGTATTTCAATTTATTGATTGAGATACTTTAACTAACTGACCCAAAATTTTTCTACCTTTAGGATATTCTGTTCAAATTGCTTTTATGATTGATAGCTTATTTATACTTAAAAGATAGATTTGGGAAATGTCAGCTCAAAATGTTCTATGTAGGGCAGGAATAATATGTCTTAATTTCAATGGATAATGGTCTTCTGGTGTCTCTAGATATTTTCTTTTAAAATAGCTAACAAATAAGTTATGTTTTGGGTTTTAGAAAACTTCTTTGTTGCCTGAATGACTCTGCTATTTATAACATGACTTAAAGGAAATAGGGTTGATAAAATTATTTAAAACATACACACATAAAAACCCATGGTGACAATGTAAGATTCTTGAAAAAGGCTGTCAAGTTATTTTAATACTCAAGAACCTCTGACAATTGTTTTTACTTCTAGTATTCATTCAAATTTATAATTTTTATAAGCTAACTGCTTTTAACTTTATAACTTATTTGAAAATATCTCTTAATCATTTGTGTACACCTTGCCATCTGTACTGTGCATCTCATATTGGAAATCAAAGGGAATAATGCAAATGACAGTTAAGAGCAATTAACAGTTGCAGTCAAAATAGTAACAGTAATATTAGAGTATTGTCTATATCCCATTGCTTTATACGAATATTTCAGATTTCTCTTAAAAAAGAAATAAATGACTAAGTTATGAAAAAAATGAGAACTTCATAATGCCTGTAACATAATAGATATCTAATCAATATTTTTAAATAAATAAAAACTAGCAAAAAACTATTTTATATCAAATGCTAATAGGCTTATGAAATTTTAATGACTCAAGAAATGTTTTAATACTTCCTCATGAACCTTGCTGACAATGTATTGTTTGTGAAAACCACATTCGTTGATTGAGACAATGGCGTGATGATACTGTGCCCCATGCCTACCTCCTTCCCGGTATCAATGAATTCAAACAGCATCACTACTTCAGAAGAATTTCCATATTGTTTCTTCAAAAGGATTAGGGACTTTTACAAAATCTTACTAATGAAATAGGAAAGAAATCTGGATAGTGTTAAGTATGGGGGAAAAAAAGGGGGTCCAGTGAAGCCAGTAAATATTTTCAGCAAGAAGTTTGAGGGTTGAACAGAAAACTAAATATACTATGAATAGTGTTTAAAACCTTAATGTCATGCTCTGGAAATGGTTTTGATCTTACATTTGAATGAAAATGTATCTGACTTGATAATTCACAATATCTCAATCTCAATAATAGGGAAAGGCTATAAAGGCATCCCGTAGGAGGAACTAGAAAGAAGCCTGCTCTCATTCTGTGTCCTGCTGGGTTTGTCTCTGCAATTGACTTCACATCTCAGCTCTCAAAAGATCCCAAACTCTCAGCTTACGCCCTTTTTAAAAGTTTGCTCAAGACTAGAAATTTCTGTGTTGAGATAGGGAGAAAAATCATTTTAGTTTATTATGTTTATGTGAAACTTTATAAGAAAAAAAAATGACGTGGAGAAAAATAAGGAATACATTAAAAAACAGGACCTAACAACTTAAGTAGGCATGTCAGGAACTATTAAACAACAAGAAAAAATGGCTTAAAAAGTCAGAAAAAAAATATTTACTACATTCATTTTTTTGGCTAGAAAGCAATTTTGCATATTTAATATTTTGAGAATGCCTTCAAACGGTAGGGCTTGTGCTTTGTGTTGTCTTATTTTCTTTCTTCTTTCTCCTTTCTTCCTTTCTTTTTCTCTCCCTTTTCTGTTTCTCCATTCTTACTTTCTGTTTATTCCTCAGAAGTAAAACAATGCTACTTAAAAGGGGAGAAGAAGGACCCAGGTACCCTAGCAGAAATCTCAGCCAGCAGCCAACACCAACCACTTCGCATGTGAATGAGGCCATTTTTGATTTTCAGACATTTCAGTTGTTTCTGACTGCACCTACTTAAGTGAGCTTAGCAGAAGAACCTCACAATGACATGAAGAATTATCAGAAATAATAAATCATTGTTCATAAAATTTAGTTATGAAAAGTAAAAAAAGAATACGGGAAGTTTAAATAACATCCTAATAGAATTACACACAGTTGTAGCAGGAAGACTACTTGTTGCCAGGGCCACTTATAATTGCCTTGTTCTTTATTGCCAGACTTCCAAATGACACTTTCATACCACACGTGCTTTGGGTCATGTGGAGTTTGTTGCTAATTAGAACAAAAAGAGAAATGTTCCTTCATGTGGTTTATATTTGTTGATATTAACACTGCTTTGGACCTACTTTATCCTGCATTATCCTACACGCAATAGGATACATGAGACATTCAGAGAATCCTAGGACATGCCTCTGCCTTCAAAACATCCAGCTCAATTGAAAAAGCAAATCTTATAAATGGGACAGTGATCCAGACAATAATATACAAGCCAACATGTGATGTATAGCTATACTTCTGTATCTCTGTGGGGCTTAGTTTATGTGTAATATTTCACACCAAGACCTTTAATCAGGCCTTGAGAATTCAGGAACAAAGATTTGATTGCAGCTTCTAGTAGTACAAAACTGGAAACATCCTCATCGTCATAAACAAGGCAGAGATTGAGTAACTATTGTTCCTACCATGTAGCCGTTCAAAAGAATGGAGCAAAACTACATCAAAGTAGCATAAAAGGATGCTGAACTCATATTTTGAAGGACAAATGTAAGTTGTATCATAATCTATATAGAGTGATCCCATTTATATAAAAAAGACCTTTGTATACCTCTATGAATAGTATACTTGTATATTTATGTACTAAATGTGGGTCTCTCTGTATATGTATACATGTAAGCATATAAATCTACATAGAATAGAAAACTAATGCCAAATTGTTACCAATGATTACCACTGAAGGGCAGTAGTAATGTGTAGTAGTGATCATGAGGAACTTGCATGTTTTATTTCAAATATATCTGTAGTGTATAAGTTGTTTACACTTATATATTTTTCTATTAGATTAAAAGGAAAAGAAAAAATCAGTATGGTGGGTTTTGCTTTTTAAAGTATACTCAGGCAGTAGAAACAAGCAGCTTATTTCATAATACAAAGGATGATTTGTTTTGTTTGTAGATTCTAGATGAAATTACAAAAGATAATGCATTTGGAAGTCAAATAGAAGTCCATAAGCTAAAATCCAAAGTAAATCTTTTATGGTCTTGGCTCTTATTTTACCCACATACTCCAAACCAATCCAAATATTTATCAACAACCAGGAAAAGAACATCTAATTCCCATAGCTACTAGAAAAGAAAGATAACTCTCTCTTTCAAGGGCCACAAATTTGTGCTTTTGGGTGCTGCTAAAGTCTCGGTTAAGCCTATACACTGCATCACAGGAAAGGCAGGACATATTGTCACATAATCATACAAAGAAAATGCATGAGGTATTTCAGTGCAATTCGTACTTTCCTAAGTAGAGTTGTTACACATGTGTAAGGAAGATAGGTATTGAGAAAGAGAGAGTAGGAATGTGAAGTGATGCATAACATACAACTTAGTAGCAATTTTGACATGTCTGGTCTTTCTCTGGGTTGGGCACAGCTTGCCAGGCTTCTGTGTATATCACCACATAACCTCACTTCCTCCTTCCCCACCTCTTCCTCCTTGCTGGCTTTGAGGGAAAGCATATGAATGGCATCTTCATAACATGAGAAGCCACTTATCTGCAGACTTGAAGGCAGCAGGTCACCCTCACGCATGTTTTCTGGCTCTGAAAACAACTCTAGCTCAGCCTTCTCCACCATGAGCCTCAGACTCAGTGCCATCCCTTCCTGTAACAGGGCTGGACAACTTCAGGCCCTGCAGGTGTTGCTGCTTCTGGCACTGCTGCTGATCACTCTGGCTTCCTCTGTCAACCGCCAAAGCGAGAGAAACTTAGAAAAGGAAAGGTACCTATTGCTGCTTCTGAGATACCTGTGTTTGGGGGAAAGACTAGCTGGTGCCTCTGGGGAGGGAGAGTGCCATTATAATAGCAATTCCAATTGGAGGAGGCACACAGAGTGGACACTTCCTGTGTGCTGGGTATTCTGCTGGGCATTTCACTAAAGCTTTACAGATTATATCACAATGGCCTCATGAGAGAGGTATAATTACTCTCAATTTACAAATAAGGGAACTGAGCAAAATTTTCATGACCACTAATAGATCACATTTTCTACTTCAGCTGAAAGTGTAGACAGTGACTTGTACATTTAACTGTGCTGCAAATGTTTGAAGTCAACATCTGGAATTCATCCCAGCAACATCGACAATTTGGAAGTGGTCGGGGCAGGAGCCCACTGCAACAAAGTCCAAGTGACGTTAAGTCCCTGCTTCTGTGTCATTACCTCATCAGGGAAGCCCTCCACCTCCGCCTCCATCCCCATCTGTATTGTTTTCTCCAGTCTCAGGATTCATTCCAATCTTTAGGCCAGATACTCACAGATAATTCTGTTGTCTCTTGTAGAACCATGCTGAAAGACGGAAGGAAAATCTGCCTGGACCCAGAAGCTCCCAGAATCCAGAAGATAATCCAGAAAATGTTGGAAAGTGATGGGTCAGCTGCTTAATCTGTTCACTTTCTGGCAAACCTGTTTACCTCCCAGGAAGGGCACAATTTTAAAACCTTGACTTTCTAGAATTCTTATTTTATCCAATATATCTACTCTTACTGTATTAAAATTAAGATATGTTTCCATTCTGCCTCAAAAATCACATTTTATTCTCAGAAGGGTGGTTAAAAGATACAAAGAAGATGAAAATAAGCAAGCCTAGTTTCAACATAGTTTGTGGTTCACTCCCTAATTCCTAGTTAACCATTGCACAGTGCTGTGCTCTCTCTATTTGAGAATCTCCTTCCAAACACACTTTTGTTGATTTTTCTTGCTCTGCTCTACTGTCAGAGTAGACATGCCCATGACAATTAACAGATTTTATAATGTTCAGTGATATTAGAACTCACACAAAGCCCAGCATAGAATATTTGCTCAATAAATTTTTGTTCAACTATTTAGGGATGTAATAGAGTTTTCCAATGTGCTAGGATGTCTTGTTTACAATATTCTCTGAAGGTTTTTTCTAATGTTTATTTTAGCCTTCCAATGTTGAAATAATAAAGTTGTTGGATGTAAGTTTTGTAAGTTGTGATTATTAACTTTAAAGTGACTATATTTGCCACTGGCAGAGTAAAAATATATAATGAAAACATATCAAGATATTCTATAAGGAAACTATAGTATTTTCTGGAACAACAACAAAAAAGAAAATTCAAAGAAATTTAAAAACTTGTCCCAATATCAGATTACTTAGCAGGTGACAGAGTGGGAATTTGGAACTCTGCTCTCAACACTGCACCATGCCACTTTCAACTCTTCTTCCTCGAATGACAAGATTACATTACATATAACATAGTACTATTGGCACACAAAATAGGACCTAATACATAAATAGCATACTGCATATGCTGTAATGATTATAGGAGAAGAAATAAGTTCACCTACTTCAACTGGCACATGGACTTTGTGGAAGTACTTAGGTACTAAGCATGTAGTTCACAACTTTTGTGCTATTAAGGAATGCTTTTATTATCTCCTCACTATCATAGGCTCAATACCTTAAAGTGTTTTGTCTATAAAATAAATGTATATATCAAATAGTAGCCAAAACTATACATAAATAAACATGTAATAAGGCAGTAAATGGAAATTGGAATTATTCTCCTTAGTTTTTCTCCAATTATTCAAAGTAGCTCAGGTGTCTCACTCATAACTGTAGTGGTTTACCACTGAAACCTGTCAAGGCCAGCTCCTGAGACATAACACAGTATTGACACTGTGTTTATACTTCATGAGATGCAGATGTCTCTTATTTTTGTGTGCAGTTATTGAGTTATGCTACTTTGTTGCAGAGAAAGGGTAGTTTAATTGCCACTCGCTGCTGCCTGAATTCCTTTATGCTGCAAATATTGAAATCTGAGGGTAAGGTTGTACAAACCCACTATGCTGCTCATTCGATTTAAAACCATCTCTTTTATTTATATGTTCTGCTGTTGACTTAGAAAGAGCTTCAAAGTTCTGTTCCATGAAAATGTATGAATTACAATATGTTCTGCAGTGGCCATTGAGTTGTATACCGGATGTTTAAAAATACGGTCACATGTTGCCTAACGATGAGGATGCGCTCTGCAAAACGCATCATTAGGCAATTGTTTTCATTGTGTAAACATCATAGAGTGTATTTAAACAAACCTGGTATAGCCAACTATACACCTGGGCCATATGGGATAGCCTATTGCTCCTAAGCTACCAACGTGTACAGTATGTTACTGTACTGAATACTGCAGGCAATTGTAACATAATGATAGTTACAATTATCATTATGTTACAATTGCCTGCAGTATTTGTGTGCCTAAAGGTATTTAAACATAGAAAAGGTACAGTAGGAGTATGGTCAAATACAAAATGGTACACCTGTAGAGAGCACTTACCCTGAATGGAGCTTGCAGGACTGGAAGCTGCTCTGAGTGAGTCAGTGAGTGAGTGGCAGGTGAATGTGAAGGCCCAGGACATTACTGTCCAGTCCTGCAGGCTGTTAAACACTGTACACTTAGGCTACACTAAGTTTATAAAAAGTATTTTTCTATATTCAATGATAAATTAACCTTAGCTTACTGTAACATGTTTATTTTATAAACATGTTACTTTTCTTAATTTTTTGACTGTTTTATAATAATTACATAGAACATAAACACATTGTACTGCTGTACAAATACACTTTTTTCTTTTCTATCCTCATTCTATAAGCTTTTTTATTTTTAATTTTTTTACCTTTTAAACTTTTTTGTTGAAAACTAAGACACAAATATACAAATTTGCCTGCATAAGGTGAGAATCATTGATCACTGTCTTTCACGTTCATTTCTTGTCTCATAGGCAATAATACACATAATGTGGTCATCTTTTAAGATAACAATGCCTTCTTCTGGAATATTTTCTGAAGGGCCTGCTGGAGGCTGATTCACAGTTAACTTTTCTTCCATTAGTAGTAGAAGGAATTCACACTAAAATAATGATTGAAAAGTATAATATAGTAAATACACAAAACAGAAACTTAATTGTTTATTATAATTATAAATTTTTATGTACTGTACATAACCATATATGCTATACTTTGATGCAACTGGAAGCACAGTAGCTTTGTTTACACCAGCATTACCACAAACACATGAATAATACATTGGCTTGCTATGATTTTACAACAGCTACAGTGTCACGAGGCAATGGGAACTTTTTAGATCCTCTATAATCTTATGATATCATCATCATATATACAGTCTATTATTGTTGAAAACATTGTTATGTGATGCATGTAAGTCACAGAGAATTGTTATTGAAGAGATAATTATCTGGTGGGAGAGGCAGACAAGCGGACAAACAATTGCAACCATATGTGACACGTGTCAGTATAGATGTATGTTCCAATTGTATGCTCTAATAGCTCCAATTGAATAGACATATGAGCATGTCAAAGCCTCATCATCATAATTTTCAACACGTTATCCTCATTACTGTGGGTACTTTGCATTGAGTCCCTACTGGTACATTGAAATAGTGATAAATGTTATGATCTTTAACTTCACAGTGTTTTCTGTTTAAGAAACAAATCCATTTTAAACACTTATAAATACACAGATACACATAAATGTTATATATATATCTACAATGTGAATGTCTGTTTGTGTATTCTCTGAGAAATAACAAGAACAGAGTTCTGTAAAATAGAACAATGGAACAGGATTACACATAGCCGTCAGGGAAGGCCTGCGTGAGAAAGTGATATTTAAGGTGATACCAGAAAGATGAATAGGCCTTAACCCACCAAATAGGTGGGTGTTGGGAGAGTAAGAGAAAGAATTGCATATTCCTACAAATATCCAGGCTTGCTGAGCATTAGAATGTCAGCTAGTTCCATGCAGTGAGTCCCTGAAACTCTTCACCACTGTTAACCAGTGTGACAGGGAACTTCTGGCTTTGGGTTTAAGGGTGTACCTTGCCCTGATCAAGAGTCAAAATCATTCTTTTTCAGAGAAGGGTCCCATTCTCTTTACCTTTCCCATGTGGGATTCTGTTGCATCCGCTCCACCCTCACCTCCCAGATGCCCTGAGTCCTCCCACAGAGAGCATCACTGCTCCCTGTCAATAGTGCAGACCATCTCACCCTGTCACTGGTACTGACTGAAGACACAGCAGGCAGTGGGAGATGTGGCCTGGCAAACTCTTTTTGTCCTCTTTTCTGGGCAATTATTCAGGATGGAAAGAACAAAGAAACAACCAGGCACTACGTTTTTACAAAAAAGAATGCATTCAAATATTACTTCTGCAATTTTTCTAAAAGCAAAAGTAACGGGAAAATAGACCTTGCATCCTACAGTATACTAGTGATTGTTGGTGGAGCCTGGTAAATCCCATCCAGAGAGTAGGGAAGTTTACCACATTCAGGGAAATTCAGAAGAGTCATGGCCTAGAGACCAAATTCAACTTATTAGTAGCAGAAAACAATTGCAAATAACATACCCTTCACATACACAGCCGCCAAACTCAATAGTAATCAACACTGAAGTCAGGAGCATATGGGCAGTTCTTGAGTTGGGAAGGACACAAGAACTGTCTGGGTCCTGAAGCCACCTGCTGTGTAAGTAGCATGGTGACTGGAGAGAATTCTACTATGATACAACACAGAAAATATTTCTCTTCTAAGATGCAAGTACTGTTTCTAACTCCACAAATGTGAGTATATATACATTAAGGTTGGAGGTATGCATTCTTTTACCAGCACCCAGCCAAGGCAGCTGCCCTGAGTCTTGTGTATTGTAATCTTGGTGGGACAGAGCCCAAGTCTTCCCAGCAGTGTCACAGTTTCTGCACCGCAGTTCCTAGCTCTCCACTCCAGGCTTCCGGAGTGGAAGGACAGCCGGGGATAAAACGCGCCTGGTGAAGCCCAGGAGTCACCGGCCACAGATCCAGCCCGACTTTCCCTGCGCACTGGGATCCTGCTGAAACCTCCGCGACAACATGAGCTCCGCAGCCAGGTCCCGCGCCTCCCGCCTCCCGCTGCTACTCCTGGGGTTGCTGCTCCTGCCAGCTGTGGTCGCCTTCGCCAG
>CAUYQU010046555.1:0-13238 GCA_963574635.1 Cheracebus regulus | reverse complement strand
CACACTGTCTTCCACAATGGTTGAACTAATTTACACTCCCACCAACAGTGTAAAAGTGTTCCTATTTCTCCACATCCTCTCCAGCATCTGTTGTCTCTAGATTTTTTAATGATCACCATTCTAACTGGCATGAGGTGGTATTTCACTGTGGTTTTGATTTGCATTTCTCTAATGACCAGTAATGACGAACATTTTTCATATGTTTGTTGGCCACATAAATGTCTTCTTTTGAAAAGTGTCTGTTCATATCTTTAGCCCACTTTTTGATGTTTTTTTTTTCTTCTTGGATATTTGTTTTAGTGCTTTATAGATTCTGGAATATTAGCCCTTTGTCAGATGGGTAGATTACAAAATTTTTTGCCCATTCTGTTGGTTCCCAGTTCACTCTAATGATTGTTTCTTTTGCTGTGCAGAAGCACTTCAGTTTAATTAGATACCATTTGTCTATTTTGGCTTTTATTGACAATGCTTTTGGTGTTTTAGTCATGAAGTCTTTGCCTATGCCTATGTCCTGAATAGTATTGCCTAGGTTTTATTCTAGGGTTTTTATGGTGTTAGGTCTTATGTTTAAATCTTGAATCCATCTGGTTTTAATTTTTGTATAAGGTATAAGGAAGGGGTCCAGTTTCAGCTTTCTGCACATGGCCAGCCAGTTTTCCCAACACCATTTATTAATCAGGGAATCCTTTCCCCATTGCTTATTTTTGTCAGGTTTGTCAAAGATCAGATGGTTGTAGATGTGCGGCATTGCCTCTAAGGCCTCTGTTCTGTTCCATGGGTCTATATTTCTGTTTTGGTACTAGTACCATGCTGTTTTGATTTCTGTAGCCTTGTAGTATAGTTTGAAGTTGGGTAGTGTGATGCCTCCAGCTTTGTTCTTTTCACTTAGAATCGTCTTGGCTATGCAGGTTTTTTGATTTCACATGATGTTTAAGGTGGGTTTTTCCAGTTCTGTGAAGAAGGTCAATGGTAGTTTGATGGGAATAGCATTGAATCTAAAATAAATTACTTTGGGCAGTATGGCCATTTTGATGATATTGATTATTCCTAACCACGAGCATGGAATGTTTTTCCATCTGTTTGTGTCCTCTCTGAAGTGTAAAATTAGACACCTTTTGACATATGTATATAGCCATGAAGCCATCACCACAATGAATATAATTAACATACCCAGCACCCTCAAAAGTTTCCTTGTACCCTTTTTTAATCCATTCCTCCAGTCCCTTTTTATATCACCTATTGCCAGGGAACCCTGATATCCTTTCTGTAACTATACATTAGTTTGAATCTTCTAGAATCTGGTAGGAATGTAATAATTTAGCACATAGAGTGCATATGAATGTGTGCATGTGTAAATATAACTTCTTTCATTTGGCATAGTCATAAAGAGATTCATCTACTTGTAATGTACACTAATAGTTCACTCCTTTATTTTGCTGGATGGTATTCTATTGTGTGGTTCATACCACAGTTTACACATTCACCTGCTAAGGGACATTTGGGTTGTTTCGAGCTTTTGGCCATTACAGATAAAGCTGCTATAAACTAAATATGTTTACAAGTCTATGTGAATTTCTTTCTCTTTTTTTAAGATAAATACTTAGGAGTGGAATGAGTGGATCATGTAGTAGGTGTACATTTAACTTTTTCAGAAACTGCCAGATTATTTTCCAAAGTGCTTCTGCCATTTTACATTCCCATCAGCAGTATATGAGATGTCGAGTTCTTTCACATCCTCGCCAACACTTCGTATGGTCAATCTTCAATTTCAGTAATTCTAATAGGTATTATTAATAGTGGTATCCCACTATGGTTTTAATTTGCATTATTTTAATGACTAATGTGCTTATTGCCATCTGTATCTCTTCTTAGGCAAAAAGTTCAAATCTTCTGCCCATTCAAATAAAAAGGTTGTTTTCTTACTATTGTTTTGAGAGTTATTTATATATTCTGCATAAAAATATTTTATTAGATATGATTTATAAATATTTTCTCCCACTCCATGGCTCAGCTTTTCATTCTTATAAGTGTCTTTTGAAAGACAGAAGTTTTCATCTTGATGAAGTCCAATTCATCTATTCTTACTTTATGGATCATTCTTTTGATGTTCTATTTAAAATATTTTTGTGGCTAGGCATGGTAGCTCACGCCTGTAATCCCAGCACACTTTGGGAGGTTGAAGCGGGCAGATCACTTGAGGTCAGGAGTTCGAGACCAGCCTGGCCAAAGTGGTAAAACTCTGTCTTTATTAAAAATACAAAAATTAGCTGGCGTAGTGGTGAACACTCGTAATGCCAGCTACTCAGAGGCTGAGGCATGAGAATTGCTTGAACCAGGGAGGTAGAGGTTGCAATGAGCCAGGATCATGCCACCACACTCCAGCCTAAGCAACAGAGTGAGACTTTGTCTCAAAAAAATTATATATATATATATATATATATATATATATATATATATATATATATTTGGCTAATCAAAGTGTACAAGGGTTTTTTTCTCCTCCTTTCTATAAGTATTCTAGTTTTAGGTCATATATTTAGATTATGATCCATCTTCAGTTAATTTTTATATACGGTATGAGGAACTGATTGAAGTTATTTTCTTTTTTGTATATGGATAACTAATTGTTCCAACTATATCTAATTATCCTGGAACAACTGAGCTGCCATTGCAACTTTTTCAAAAGTCAGCTATGCATATATGTATGGGTTTATTTCTGGATGCTCTAATATGGTTCATTGGTCTCCTTGGTGATCTTAATACTAATGCCACAGTATCTTGATTTACTATAGCTTTATAATAAGTCTTATAATCAGATAGTATTAGTTCTCCAACTTTATCCTTCATTTTCAAAGTTGTTTTGACTATTATAGATCCTTTTCATTTCCACATGAATTTCAGGGTCTGTCAATTTTGGCAAATTCTAAGATTGCATTGAGTCTATTGGTGACATCTTGACAATATTGAATTTTCTAACCATAAACATGATCTCTTTATATTTATTTAGGTCTTTAATTTCTCTCAGCAATGTTTTGGTGATTTAATTTTTGAATCAATATTAACATTTAATGCTATGATATCCTAGGACTTCTACATAGGAGGGACAAAAACTCATGAAATTTACTAAAATTTTCACAAAAATACAGTCCCCCTACCTCCCCAATTCACTCCAGCTTCAGGCTTCTCTTCCCTGACATACTCAGAAAATAAAAATATTTCAATTTTTTGGTCTTAGATGTTAAACATGGCAAACACAGAGAAACCAAGTTAAACCTAATACATACTTTAAAAAAATTAACAGAATAGCTTTATATATAAGGCAATAAAAATAGTACTGTGGGTTTTTGGAGTAAGATAATCTTCTTAAAATGGCTATAATTTTTCGGCTCCTAAACTACTTTTGCCCAGAAAACTAAACATTCAAATCCCTGAAAAACTGGTGAGCAAACCCTATCTCATACCTCTGTACTCTCTTAAGAATGTATAAGGTTGTGCCCTGCATACAGCAGGTGTGAAGCAACTCTTGGCAAGTGCTTAAGTACTAACTAGCCATTTAAATGTGGGCCCAATTAGCCAGGCATGGTGGTGTGTGCCTGTAGTTCCAGCTACTTGGGAGGCTGAGGTGAGAGGTGAGCCCAGGAAGTAGAGATTGCAGTGAGATTTGATTACACCACTGCACTCTGGCCTGGGCAATGAAGCAAGACCCTGACTCAAAAAAATAAAAACAAAAAAGAATAAGAAACAAATAGAAATAAAAAATAAATGTGGGCTCACATGTAACAAGTAATCAGTATCTGTGCTGTGCAAGAGATATGCTCATAATCAAAGAGGAAGACAGGCAATAAAAGAACAGAAGGCAAAATACATTTTTAAAAAAGGAAAAGATAAATTGTCATTAAAGGGAATTAAAAAGAATAAACTATAACTGTGGGACCACTAGAACAATTAAATATGGCCATGGAAATTCAGCATGTTTTATGTTCGACTTTTCATTTAAGCTGGGCTGTAAAAGGCATGTAGGATTTTGTCCACAGAATACAGAATGATCTAGGGTTCTAGGTAACAAGATGAATCAAAGAAGCAAAACTTTGCATTTCTGTGCCAATTTCATGCTAGAAAATGTAGGTTTTGCTTAGCACACTCCAAATTACTGAGAGCAACTCAAAGCTAACATTTGCTTATGCTTTATTTTTCTACAGGGCTGGGTGTTAAAGGTGAGACAATGACTATTTAAATGCAGGTGATGTGGCAGAATGATATTTCCAGGTAGGCTAAATTTTAAAAAGTTTGTCATATAATTAGTTTAGAAATTCAAAAAGATCCAGATGCCCTCATCATCTATGCCCTGCTGAGATTCCATGCAGAATGCTTCATCACAGAATTAGTCCCTCCATTCTTGACCACTATACTATATACAGTGTGCCAGACATTTCAAAGGAAAATAGCACAGCTATTTACACACCTTATTCATTTCACCCCTGGGATCTATCCTTTGTTCTGTGTCATTTTCACTCAATCTATGCTCTTTAAGGATTCCTTACCAGCCCTGTTATTTTCTGAGTGGGGGAAATGTAACAACATTGACTATTAAAAGTATCTTCATATAACTAAAATATTCTCAGTATTTAAAAGCTTTGCCAACTTTCTCATGATGAAATAGTAGTTACATAACAAGCAAAACCTCAGGTACCTGGTGTGAGCTCCAATCTAAAACAGAAATAAAGCAATGGATATTATGATAAAGGGACAGCAATTCATGTATTTATAAGAGTTATAATATTACAAACAGGTCTGTCCCCCAAAAGCACTCTCTTTCCATTTATTCAATGCCAAAGTTATATTCTTTGGTGTATTCCTCCTGCAATAACCTCCAGCTATATGGACAGAGCTTGCATAGCAATGTTAATCAACCAAATGCACAGCCAGAGTAATTTCCATAGACCCAATGGCTACAAAGGACACACAAGATATATTTGGTGCATGTGCACACTCCTCCAGGATGAATGCCATTTAAACTATTCCAGGGTGGTGGTGCTTATTCATCACGTTGTCATCTTCTCTAGGAAAGGAGGGAGGCAGGTGACTACCATGCACTCCAGTCTGGTGACCCTTACCAACAACCAGCTCCATTTTTTTTTTGAGTCAGGGTCTCACTCTGTCACCCAGGTTGGAAATGCAGTAATGCAACCACGGCTCAATGCAGCCCCCAACTCCTGGGATCAAGCAATCTTCCCACCTCAGCCTTCCAAGTAGCTAAGATTACAGGCATGCCATGCCTGGCCAGCTTTTTAAATTTTCTGTAGAGTCAGGGTCTCGCTATGTTGCCGAGGCTGGCAGCTCCTGTTTCTTTAGCCAACTTTTCTTTCTGCAGCTTTCAGCTATGTCCTTTTCGACCCTCCTTGGGAGATGGCTAACAGCCAGCCCCAGGGACTGGAACACTCAGAAGATCACATTCAGGCAATCATCAGAATGCCCTTAGAGAAAACAGAAAAAGTTAAATGCCTTTAGCTTCCTGAAGACATGCCACTAGTTAAAATCTTGTTTTATTTTTTCCAAAGGGAAATGAATAAAGTTCTTGATCTTCTGAAATTTAAAATGCTATAGTTAACTTCAAGAAATGGAGTTAAAATAAAAAATGTGACATTCTGTATCCTGTTTTTTAAATTAACAATTTCAATAGCAAAAAGCAAATGAAACTCACCAAATCCAATGGGACCCATGAACTAAGAACACAAAGGAAAGAACAGTGCAACTATGATGAAGATTTGAATGCAGAGGTCATGATTTGGAAGCAAGGATTCTTTCCAACTTCATTGTCCCTAAACATGTGATATTTTCTAAAACAAAGAGATACTTAAATTATCAAACACACCCATAATTTTCCTTTGGAACAAGCTTGAAAATGAACATAAAGTCTGCTTTTCTTCCTCTTTCTTGCATCTCCCTCCTAATGACTTCAGCATCCATTTTGGCTAGATGATCAACGGTAACATCCATAGTGATAAATCGTGTTGATAGCATGTACCCTTGCTATGATGTGATGAGAATGACCCTTTACCTTTGTGGCATTTTCTAATGCCATTCTCTTACAAAAGAAACCAGGGATTGTTAGAGAAATGGCTGATTCTAGGGCTGGGATAGGAAATACACAGATGAGCCTGGAGGAGCCAGAAAGGAAAGAAGCATTCAAATAATAAAAAAAACGAACAAACCCACATTGGTGGGTGTGTGTCAGAGGGACATAGCCAAATGAAACAGCTCCTAGTGGACAAAACTAGAGCAATTTGAGCAACAAAATAAATAATGGTGAATTTGTATACCCTTGACATGATATTATGAAAGTGGCCTAGAGCGGCTGAGCCCCTCTCAGCAGTGCCAACCCTCCCCCATTGCCACAGTGTCCTCATCATTCCCCACTGCAGTTCCAATACTGTGTCTGCCTGCCAGTCAACATTCATTAACCACGTGATGCTGTCACAGGAGATAGTGTATTCCTCTCTTTGAAGTGGGAAACTGAAAAACAGATCAAATAGGCCACGAATTTCAAAAATGCGTGGAGGCAATATTCTTGTACGTATGAAAATGGGAAATGTTCCTAAACATTTAGTGTGAAAAGTATCTATATAAAAGTATCATTAAAAATAAACCATAATAAGAACCATGAGAAATGTGAGAAAGGAACCTGATTCAAAACATTAATAAATGAAAAACCATGCGATATCACCACAGAAATACAAACCACCATCAGAGATTAGTACAACAACTCTATGCACATAAACCAGTAAACACGGAAGAAATGGATAAATTCCTGGACAGTTGCACCCTCCCAAGCCTAAACCAGAAAAAAATTGAAACCCTGAATAGACCAATAACAAGGTTGGAAGTTGAGGCAGCGATTAAGAGTCTACCACCCAAAAAAACCCCAGGTCCAGATGGGTTCACAGCCGAATTCTACCAGAATTATTTTTCTAAAGGATTCTTCAGTCTGTTAAATTAGAACTTCCAAATATATTAAAGAAGGTCATTAACTATATTGAGCTTCCAGCCATCACCCAGATTTTTAAATGACTTAATTGGTTAAATATTTATCCATATAGTTAAGGAAGAGAACTACTAAAACAGGGCTCCTATAACTTGTAAAAGTACATGCCTATGCACCTTGAAGATTTTGCCCAAATGTGGATGATGATGATGTCACTGACATGGAAAGTCAGTCTCTGTACAGTCCTTCATACTACCTTGGACAGTAAGAACAGCTTGAGGACAATAGTACACCACTTATAACACATTAGTCAAGGAAGCTACGTGTGTAGAAAAGTTTGCCCAGAGAAAAGCTATATGTTATAAAATATTGACCCATAAAGTTGAGGTGGAGTGGAGGTAAAAGGTAATGATTGATTTTAAAGAAAAAAATACAGTAAGCTACTTAAGGAGGCATAAGTTATAAATGTGTCTACTATTTCTATTTGCTTTTGGAGTGGTTTTTGGTGCCCAGGATAAATTACAGAAAAACTGTGACATCTAGAGAACAAAATTGATTCATACTTTTTCACTACTGAGAGAAATTACCTCAAAAAATGTACAGTGTGGAGAATAATGTCAGCTGGATTGGAAGCCTGAATTGAGGGTAAGCCAGAAACTTTGAGGAATTTGGCAATTTAAGTGCAAACAAATCAGATTGATGAAAAGAACAAAATTTTGGTACACAATATATTCCTCACAAGGAAAACCTGGCTTTGCAGCAAAGAAGGCTAAACATAAGCTCCCCGTCCACCCCCTGCCCCCCAAAAAACAAGAGATAGTTAAAGGAATGAAAGCTAAGGAAGTCGTAAAACTTACCAAAAAATTTTCATTTGTAGTCTTTCATTTGCTATGAGTCAGCAGAATTTGAAAACTCCGTAATATCCCATCAAGGGGCCAGGCTGACTACAATTGACCAATTGACCAGAAGTTGGTGGTAGACACAGTTGTCAAAGCAAAAAAATTGCACCACACAACGGTAAACTGGCAAGGGAGACTATCTAAAGCTACTGTAATAGTATAGAGAGGCTAATCTGAGCTCAACTTTGCTGAAACAAAAAGGAGAGTTTTTAAGAGCCGGGTTAAGGGATCTTAGGATATCTGCATTTGCTAATTGTCATTGCTCAAGGAAAAAATACAGTTTCTCTTGAGATTGTTTTGTAATTTCTAAGAAGACAGCCACTATACTTAGGCTCCTACAGTCCCACAGAGAGAGGGGGAAAGGGGCTGTATCTTTCTTGACAATTACATTTCAAAAGAATGGCCCCCAGGTCCTGGAAAAGGCAGTTTTACACTGTAAACCTAACAGAGGCTTTTAAAAGATTTACATCACAAAAGGGAAGAGAAATGCATTGATTGCAAGTTTTGTGAAGTAAATGCTCTAAAAAAAAAAAAAGTTGGAGGGAGATCAGGGCCTAAAGAAGCTGGTCTGACATTGAGTCAAGCTGAGAGCGGCTTTAAGGTACACCTCGGTCACAAGTGAGTTAGAAAAACTAAGACTTACAATATGAAAGCAAAAATCTCTTCTCAATCCAATATGTTCGGTGTTACTCCTCTCAATTTTTTGTTTTTAACTGTTGTTTTTTGATACTGAGTCCTAGGATCACTTAATAAAATTTCCTGAACCATACCATCACCCTGCCTAACTTTAATTTTTATCTGCTGAGGATTTTCAAACTACTATTATTATTGATACAGTCTCACTTTGTCACCAGGCTGCAGTGCAGTGGCACTATCTCAGCTCACTGCAACCTCCCCCTTCCTAGTTCAAGCGATTCTCCTGCCTCAGCCTCGCGAGTAGCTGGTACTACATGCATGTGCCACCATGCCAAGCTAATTTTTGTATTTTTAGTAGAGATGGGGTTTCACCATGTTGGCCAGGATGGTCTCAATCTCTTGACCTCATGATCTGCCGGCCTCAGTCTCCCAAATTTTTGGGATGAGCCACTGCACCCAGCCCGAACTATGATATTTATACTTTCAAAGGAAAATATGTTTGACTTATAAATTCTAAATTGAGTGTACTTGCCTTTACTGGAAAAAGTACATATATACACGTGTGCATGCGTGCACACACACAGAACTCAGGCAAAAACACAGATGAACATGCAAAACAATAATTAAAAGCAAATTAAAAGTAGAATAACCAAAGGCCTAGAGGGTTTGATACAAAACTGCTGTTAAATGCAGTTATAGAAGAGTATACAGGTATCAGTGTTTCTTAAAAGAGTAGATTTATTATAAAAAGTGACTTGAAGAGAGTAAAGTATATTTAAATTTCCAGACTTTCCTAACAAAACTAAGCAGAAAGAAAATAAATAGGTAGAAGAAAGAAAATATAATGTGCCAAAGCTATAGTAAACACAATTTGTGTTATTATTAGTGCAAATTTTTAGAGAATTACAATTTTTACTTTATTGAAAACCTAAAAGAGCTCTTAAAGCAAACCTTAAAAGAAGATATGGAACAAACAAATCACTAAAATTGAGACACCATATAAACCGTCTAGCACAATACAGGATTGAAAAACTAAGACATTTAAAAATCAGAAAGGATAAAGAGACTGCAGAATTTAAAATTACATTTATATGTTAATGGTTTGAATCTCCTTTTCAAAGGCAAAGACATGAGACTGTTAAACAAATTATGGAAGGCTTTTTTAGGGGCAAAACTTCTACATTACGCCCCAATAGACCAGACTCAAAATGGAGTTACCTATGCTTACCGAAGTGAAACTGAATTTTTGTCTGTCTTTCCAAGGAATTAGGAGAGAGAGATAACAGCTAATTTCTGAACAGGGCAGTTTCCATCTTCAATTAGCATCATAATAAAATGTCTTTTTATTTTTAAAAAGATTTCTTTTAATTTCAAAATAACTTTTACATTTACAGAAAAATTATGAAGATTATACAGAGTTTCCATATACCCCACATCCAGTTGCCCCTATCAACAACATTTAATGGTATTTGTCACAGTTAATGAACCAATTTTAAAAACTGTTGATACAAAATATGTGTACATATTTATGAGGCACATGTGATATCTTGTCACACTCATAAAATGTACAATGATCAAGGCAATGTATTTCGGATACTCATCACCTTGATTATTTTTGTGTTGGAAACATTTCAAGTTCTCTCTTCTAGCTATTTAGAAATATTTAATACATAACCATAGGTAATACACTGTTGTTTACTATACTTATCTTACTCCGCTATCCAATGTTAGAACTTATTCCTTCTATCTAATTGTATATTTGTACCCATTGACCAACCTCTGTTTACCCCACTTTTATACCTTTCCCAGTCTCTGGCAACCACCATTTTACTCTCTACTTCCCTGATATGAATCTTTTTAGCTCTCATATATGAATGAGAACATGGAATATTATCTTTCTGTGCCATTATTTTACAACATAAAGAACTCTAGCTCTATTCCTGTTGTTGCAAATGACAGTATTTTATTTATTTGTGATAGTAAAATAATATTCTATTATGTATACACACACATACATATGAGATATATATTATAGATATCTGTGATCTGTGGTATCTGTGATATCTATAATATATATGTGAGATATCTATATAGCTCTCTCTCTCTCTCTCTCTCTCTATATATATATATATATATGAGCTATATATCTAATGCTCTTTTTCTCTCTATACAGCTCTCTATGTAGATATATATCTGTAGGCTATATATATATCTGTAGGCTACATATATCTGAAAGCTATATATAGCTGTAGAGATATCTATATAGATACCTATACAAACATATAGAGATATAGATATATATGGATATCTATATAGAGATATCTATATACACATATAGATATATAGAGATCTATCTACCTGTATATCTGTTAGATACATCTCTAGATACAGCTCACCTATGCATGTGTGATATCTATGTGTATCACATTTTCTTTATCCTTGCATCCATTGATAGAGGTTAATTCCATTTCTTTACTATTGTGCACAGTGCTGCAATAAACATGTGGTACAGGTATTTTTTTACATATTGATTTACTTTCCTTTGGATACGTGACCAAGTGAGATTACTGGATTAGATCCAATAATAGTTGGAAATTTGAACAGCCAACCTCCAACATTAGACAGATTATCTAGACAAAAAATAAAATCAACCAGGAAACGTTGGACTTGAACTACATTTTAGACCAGGTGGACCTAACAGATGTTTACAAAACATTTTATTCAACAGCTGCAGAATATACATTCTTCTCATCAGCACATGGAACATTCTGCAAGACAGATTATATGTTGGGCCACAAAACAAATCTCAACAAATTTTAAAAAATCAAAATTATATCAAGTGTTATCTCAAACCACAATGGAATAAAACTAGAAATCAAAACCAAGAGTAACTTTAGAAACTGTACAAATACATGGAAATTAAGCAACATGTTCCTGAATGACCACCAGACCAACAAAAAAATTAAGAAGATAATAGAATTTTTTTAAATTCTTAAAACAAATGAAAATGAAAAAGCAACATATCAAAACTCATGTGAAAAAGCCAAAACAGTACTAAGAGGGTAGTTTACAGCAGTGGATACCAACTTTAGAAAAGCACCTCTTCAAGGAGAACTATAAACCACTGCTCAATGAAATAAGAGGACACAAACAGATGGAAAAACATTCCATGCTCACGATCAGGAAGAATTAGTATTGTGAAAATGGCCATACCGCCCAAAGTAATTTATAGATTTAATGCTATCCCCACCAAGTTACCAATGACCTTCTTCACAGAACTAGAAAAAACCACTTTAAACTTCACATGGAATCACAAGAGAGCCCACAGAGCCAAGACAATCCTAAGCAAAAACAACAAAGCCAGAGGCATTACACTGCTGCACTTCAAACTATACTACAAGGCTACAGTAATCAAAACAGCATGGTACCAGTACCAAAACAGAGACATAGATCAATGGAACAGAACAGAGGTCCCAGAAGCAACACCACACATCTACAACCATCTGATCTTTGAGAATCCTGACAAAAACAAGCAACAGGGAAAGGACTCCATGTTTAATAAATGGTGTTGGGAAATCTGGCTAGCAACGTGCAGAAAGCAGAAACTGGATCCCATCCTATCACCTTACACTAAAATTAACTCCAGATGGATTAAAGATTTAAACATAAACCCTAACACCATAAAAACACTAGAAGAAAACGTAGGCAAAACCATCCAGGACGTAGGCATAGGCAAGGACTTCATGACTAAAACACCAAAAGTATTGGCAACAAAAGCCAAGATAGACAAATGGGATCTAATTAAAATTCAGAGCTTCTGTACAGCAAAAGAAGCCATCGTTAGAGCAAACCAGCAACCAACAGAATGGGAAAAAATTTTGCAATCTACCCATCTGACAAAGAGCTAATATCCAGAATCTACAAAGAACTAAAACAAAAATCTATACAAGAAAAAAAAAAAAACATTCAAAAGTGGGCAATAGATATGAACAGACACTTTTCAAAAGAAGACATATATGAGGTCAACACATGAAAAATGCTCATCATCACTGGTCATTAGAGAAATACAAATCAAAACCACATTGAGATACCATCTCATGCCAGTCAGAATGGAGATCATTAAAAAATCAGGAGACAACAGATGCTGGAGCTGATGTGGAGAAATAGCAACACTCCTACACAGTTCATGGGAATTTATATTAGTTCAACCATTGTGGAAGACAGTGTGGTGATTTCTCAAGGATCTAGAAATGGAAATTCTATTTGACCCAGCAATCCCATTACTGGGTATATACCCCAAGAAATATAAATTGTTCTACTATAAAGACACATGTACACATATGCTCATTGAAGCCCTGTATACAATGGCAAAAACCTGGAACCAACCCAAATGCCCCTTAATGATAGACTGGACAAAGAAAATGTGGTACATATACACCATGGAATACTATGTAGCCATAAAAAATGATGAGTTTGTGTCTTTTGTAGGAACTTGGATGAATCTGGAAACCATCATTCTCAGCAAACTGACACAAGAACAGAAAACCAAACACCACACGTTCTCACCCATAGGTGGGTGTTAAACAATGAGAACATGTGGACTCAGGGAGAGGAGCATCACACACTGGGGGCAGTTGCCAAGGGGTAGGGGATAGCATGCGGTGGGGAGGGATAAGATGGGGAGAAATGCCAGATATAGTATACACCTAAAAAAAAAAGAA
>CAUYQU010046553.1:0-18851 GCA_963574635.1 Cheracebus regulus | reverse complement strand
AGGAAGCATCATTGAGAAGAAAACGGAGTCGGTTAAGAGGATCCCTGAGGAGAGTGGCGCGCCGATCAACATCTCGGAGGGGAATTGTCCGGAGAGAATCATCACTCTGACCGGCCCCACCAATGCCATCTTTAAGGCTTTTGCTATGATCATCGACAAGCTGGAGGAAGATATCAGCAGCTCCATGACCAACAGCACCGCGGCCAGCAGGCCCCCGGTCACCCTGAGGCTGGTGGTGCCGGCCACCCAGTGCGGCTCCCTGATTGGGAAAGGCGCGTGTAAGATCAAAGAGATCCGCGAGAGTACGGGGGCGCGGGTCCAGGTGGCGGGGGATATGCTGCCCAACTCCACCGAGCGGGCCATCACCATCGCTGGCGTGCCGCAGTCTGTTACCGAGTGTGTCAAGCAGATCTGCCTGGTCATGCTGGAGACGCTCTCCCAGTCTCCGCAAGGGAGAGTCATGACCATTCCGTACCAGCCCATGCCAGCCAGCTCCCCAGTCATCTGCGCGGGCGGCCAAGATCGGTGCAGCGACGCTGCGAGCTACCCCCACTCCACCCACGACCTGGAGGGATCACCTCGAGATGCCTGCTCGATTCAAGGACAACACACCATTTCTCCGCTCTATCTGGCCAAGCTGAACCAGGTGGCAAGACAAGTGTCACTTTGCCATGATGCAAGGCGGGACCGGATTCGCCGGAACTGACTCCAGCTCTCCAGAGGTGAAAGGCTATTGGGCAAGTTTGGATGCATCTACTCCAACCACCATGAACTCACCATTCCAAATAACTTGATTGGCTGCATAATCGGGCGTCAAGGCGCCAACATTAATGATATTCGCCAGATGTCCAGGGCCCAGATCAAAATTGCCAACCCAGTGGAAGCCTCCTCTGGTAGGCAGGTTACTATCACTGGCTCTGCTGCCAGTATTAGTCTGGTCCAGTATCTAATCAATGCCAGGCTTTCCTCTGAGAAGGGCATGGGGTGCAGCTAGAACAGTGTAGGTTCCCTCGATAACCCCTTTCTGCTGTTTTCCCATGATCCAACTGTGTAATTTCTGGTCAGTGATTCCAGGTTTTAAATAATTTCTAAGTGTTCAGTTTCTATACAACTTTGTCATCTGCTAAGAATTTAAAAGTCACATTCTCTGTTCAGCTGTTAATGCTGGGATCCATATTTAGTTTTATAAGCTTTTCCCTGTTTTTAGTTTTGTTTTGGGTTTTTTGGCTCATGAATTTTATTTCTTATTTGTCGATAAGAAATGTAAGAGTGGAATGTTAATAAATTTTTGTTTAGGTCTATAATGTCAAGAATTTAAGAATTAAAAAAACGGATTGGTTACAAAAAAAAAAAAATTAGCAGGGTGTGTTGGCGCATGCCTGTAGTTCAGCTGCTCGGGAGGCAGAGGTGGGAGGATAGCTTGAGCCCGGAAGGCAGAAGGTTCAGTGAATCGCCACCGTACTCCAGCAGCCTGGGCAACAGGAAGATCCTATTATCAAAAAAAAGAAACAAAGAAAGAAAAGAAAAGAACATGCAAATTCACAGAGGCCAAAAGGAGAGTCATGGTTGCCAGTGCTGGAGATGGGGAGAATTGCTAACGGTTTGAGGTTCCTTTTTGAGTGAGGAAAGTGCACTGGAATTAGGCAGTGGCGGTGGTTTCACAGCCCTGTGGATACACCAGCACCAGTGAGTTGAATACTGTGATGAAGGAATGCCGTTTCTTAGATGGGTGTTGAGAACCCAAGGTGGCAGACCTACAGCCTCTATACCTCTTTCCACATCAATATCTGGGGCTTTCTCTTCTTCCTGCTTCCCAAAGCATCTCCACTCCCAGTTTAATTATGACCATCCCCTACAGGGCTGCCAACAGGTTTCTTTTCAAAGCAGTTCTGTAGAGTTTGCACCACTCCTCCCTCTCATACCCAACCCCTAGACCGTTTACTTATTAAACCAATTAAATTAAATGACTCACATTTGCACCCTTGGGCATGAAGCGGGTAAACAGCTCACAAAAGAGTCACTTTCACTTGAAAGGGCCGGTTTCCCTCCCAGCCCAGCCAACTCCCCTTACCAGTCCCCCCAGCGCCCTCCACCCCCAGAGTGTTTCTCACATCACAGTAGGAAGAGGATCACGGGGAGCTGCTAGCCACGTGCTCCCTCACCCCCAAGGAAGGCCACAACAACCCCTCAAAAAGGTGACACAATAGCCTTCTTATTCCACTGCTTACAAGGCCAGCAGGCAGCTAGGTCAGCATTGCAGAAGTCATCTGGAGCCCTCCTGCCTGTCCTTTGCTGCCACATCTTACCCCTACAGCAGTACCAGTGCCATTTCTCTGGGTGCCCCGTTCCCGTCAACACCTGCTTTGAGCTGGATACTCTGGAGATACCATGCAGTTAACGAGGTTAGGCAACCTGGGCCCATCGCTCACCTTGCCCAAAAAAGAAAGGAAATGGTCCCGATTATTACTCCAGGCTCTAAGACCTGTGAGTTTTCAGTTCAATAAATGTGGACTGAACTCATTCAGCCCTGGAAGGAAACAAAGGTATGCCAAACAAGGACTCAAGGAGGACACAGTGGGTCTCGTAGTGGAGAGTGGATAATTTCAGCGAAATGCAGCAAGGGATGAAACTGGGGTACATGTGGAATAGAGGTGTCCTGGTCTCCTCTCCTTGCTCCCACCACACACAGCACACTTCTCTGCCCTGCTGAGCAGGGCACTGGGTGGGGACACACATTAACAAGGCTGGCAGGATCTTCCCTAGGCCAAACTTAGAATAACCCAGCTCTGCTCTCCAAACACCACCTCAGAGGCATCCCTCCTGACAGTCTGGAATCCAGGAGGAAGTGTGATTTGAGTCAGATCCTGTCCTGGAGTGGAACCACATCCTCTTGCCACCCCCTACACAGGCATTTCCGCCTTTGTGTATTTATAAGACTCTCTTAAAACTAGTTACCAGCAAATAGGAGCAGAGACCTGATTTAGGTCAATGAAATCAGCACTTGGGAGAGTAAAGACACCCTGAGAGCAAGTTGCTATTTTTTCTCCTATTTCATATCCAGGTTTCAGTATCATTTTAATCCCCCAGAAAGCCTCCCTCTCTCCCCATTCAGTATCACTTCCCAAGTTTCTCCTGCCCTGGAAATATCCCTTTCTCCTGTCCGCTCCAAGCAGATGAGTCTTTTTTTTTTTTTTTTGAGACTGAGTCTCCCTCTGTTGCTCAGGCTGGAGTGAGTGCAGTGGCACAATCTCGGCTCACTGCAACCTCTGCCTCCTGGGTTCAAGAGATTCTTCTGCCTCAGCCTCCTGAGGAGTAGCTGGGACTACAGGCACGTGCCACCATGCCTGGCTAATTTTTGTATTTTTAGTAGAGCCTGGGTTTTACCATATTAGCCAGGCTCGTCGCAAACTCCTGACCTGATCTGTCCACCTCAGCCTCCCAAAGCGTTGGAATTATAGGCGTGAGCCACCACACCCGGCTCCCAGGCGGCTTTCTAATGTTAATTTATGATTAAGCAGTTGCATTTTGCAAAGCACTTCTCAGCTGTTAACAAGCCCATCCATCCCCTCCTAGGAGGGATCTGAGTTCCCAAAGCAGGTTAGGGGCAGGGCAAAGGTATAGCAGAAGGTGAGTAGGTGCAGGTGTGCAGCTGTCCTCTGCCCCTGTCTGCCTCAGACACGTTGTCCATCATCTTTGAAGTGTTGGACGACAGGCAGTGATGGGGAAAGCAGTGTTACCTGAGTGTGTCTATCATAGATACCTGCTGGGTAAGAAAAACCAGTAGAGTACGTCTCCACCTCTCCTAAGTGGGGCACCTTCACAGCAAGGCACTTAAAGGCGTGTGCCTCTGCCCAGGCATGGGTCACATGCTGTCCTGCCAACCTCACAAGGCTGCACAAGAGGAAAAGACCCTGGTTCCCTGGCTCTCTGCCTCCTTACTGAAAAAGACTGTGTATGGAAGGCCTGCTGGGTCCCTTTGTGGCATGAGACAAAGAGGGTTGTCTAGTTCTCCCTTACTTTGGCTGAAGTCCTAAGTCTGGGAGGGTCAGTCCTCAGAGCAGTATGTTTGTAATCTCTGCTTGGGCAAGAACAGCCTGGAGCTCTGCTGGAAGGGCCTGTGCAAATTAGACGTCAGAAGGAAAAGGCCATGGCTGAAGTGTTGAACATGGGGTTTGGGATAGTGGCAAATATTTAAGTGAGGGGAATAAGGCCAATCAGAGGCTGTGCCCAGTTCGGGGGGACAGCTGCAGAGGAGCAAACCTCAGGTGTAATTTAAACATTAAAAAGTTGTTTTATCGCTTAAGACCAGGAGTTTGAGGCCAGCGTGAGCAACACAGTAAGACCCTGTCTCTATAACAAATTTTTAAAAATTAGCCAGGTATGGTGGTGCACACCTGTAGTCCCAGCTACTCGAAAGGCTGAAGTGGGAAGATTGCTTGAGCCTGGGAATTCAAAGCTGCAGTGAGCCATAATTGAATCACTGCATTCCAGCCTGAGTGATGGAGCAAGACTCTGTCTAAAAAAACAAAAGAAAGTTGTTTCAAATTAGGTACTGGCCCTTCTGAGGTAATGGAGACACTGTGAGGATCTGGAAGCTTTCTCTTCATTAACGATTATGAATTGGATGTACCCCTAGGGACAGCTCTGGGGCCAGGGGAAAAGGCAGTAAGAGAAGACACTCTGACTCCCCTGGCTGTGGGACCTTGGGCCAAGTCACATTTAAGATCTCTTCCAGTTATAATGGATGATGATCAGAAATTTATTTCAAGGTTAATATCAATGCTCTACTCAAGCACTCCTGACAGGTGTCCGCCAAGCTAGTACCGGATTTCCAGGGACAGGAAAGTTCCACATGCCACAGCCGTGAACCCCACGGCTAGATTGTCCATATTGCTGCCAAGTGCTTTTCTTTTGTAGGACCTCCTAGAATAAGCCCTACCCTTTTATGTGAAAATGCTTCAACCACAGATGCAAACTCTTGTATATAGACACAGAGCCACTCGGTGTAGGGTGTGGGGTGAGGGCGTGAGGTAAAAGGTCGCCACAACAGCAGTGCCCCAAGCCACATGTTTCCTTTTCTCTGAGCTCTGTCAGTTCATTTACATCCACGTTCTCTGCTTTCACAGTGTCCAAATTCTAAGACAGCGGAAGCGTCTGTCTAATCCACCAGACAGCACCAGGTCCACTGACACTTCCAGACAGGGCTCTGTGCCAAGGGCAGTGTAAAATGATGGGGTAGAGCCACTCAACAGAACACTGTGGTGAGTTAAACAGGTGTGGAAGGCCTCAGGTGTTCAAAACATATAGTTATGTGAAAAAAGCTTGCCATATATACTGCAAAAGTGATGCTATCCAAAAAAAACTTAACACTGTCACGGCCAGTAGGAACTTAGGGAGACACAATAACTTTAGAGATCCCGACACAGAAAAAGTCTATCTAAAAGGAATTCAGGATACAATATGAACGTGAGCTATGTCCGATATTGGTTCATTAATCACGACAAATGTACTGGGGCTAATGCATAATGCTAATAATAGAGGAAACTGGGTGTGAGCTAAGTGAGAACTCTCTGGACTACCTTCACAATGTTGGGCAAATGTAAAACTATTCTGAAATTAAAACTCCTTTTTAAAATGCACTTATGTCTGTAAGTATAGGGGCTTCTATGTGTGTGTATAGGTATCACAGAGGCATAGAAAACATTTAGAAGGCATATTAAATTTTTTATGGTATTTACTTCGGGAAAGCACCTTTTAATATTACCTGCCTTTGAATTTTAAAAAAAAGAAATAAAAATGTTTTTAAGTAGAAAAAAGAGATGAAAATTAAAATACATGACAACAGAGGAAAGGGTGAAAGAAAGAAAAAGGAATAAAAATAAAATGAAAATATAGGAAGATAAAAATTTTTAAATTCTGCCATATTTTATTGTTCCTGTGATTGAAAGAGCAGTGAGGTAGGAGTCAGGAGATCAAGGTTTTGGTGTTTGTTCTTTCACTCCTTTGTGATCCCAGTGACCTCCTGATCCTTGGTTTTCTCAGTTATAAAATGTTGACATTTAGGGATCATTGTGTTACACTCTATGATTTGATAATAAACACACACAAATGAAGGAACTATTTTCCTGTTGCTAGCAGATCCATCGTGGATGCCTGAAATAATCAAGCCCTCCTAATGAATTTAAAATATTTCAGTCCCTAAAGAAAGAAAAAAAAATCTGAACCGCACAGAATGTTTTAGGGCTATATCTATAGGGATACCATACCCGTGCTGTTTTAGAGGTTAAAAAAATGAGAGTGACAAATTGGGTTAAATCTGATTTATAAGAAGAGTATTAGCTGATGCTTAACTGGTTCAGATCTATGCAAATGAAAGAAGACAAAAGAAGATGGATGGATTTGCAAATGGCAACTCTCCCACTTGTGGCTGATCCAAGGCTCTTCATGGGAGAGGGTTTAAAATCCTTGGTGGGCTCCACAGCGCTTTGTCTCCAGCTCCTCAGTTTCCTCCCCCAACTCCTATCAACCCCAGATGCAGGATAATTTGAGAGGCATACCTATTCAGACCCCTATCTCTCTGTAGATAGCAGTCCTGGGCCCCGGTAACACAAAACAAGGGTCTTCAGGACACTCTTCCCCATGGCAATGAAGTGTGGCAGGGAGACAATGCCTCAAACAGTGGGAACATTCTGGAAACAGACAGGAAAGCGTGAGAAAGGCCAGAAATTGCAAAAGCCAAACCCAAGGATAGGGCAAATTTTCCTGCAGACATATCTCAGCAAGCACCAATTCTTGATTTCTGGTTTTTCCAAAGCAATTCTCCAATCTAAGAAGGATCAGGGTTCAGATGGCTGTGTAGACAGCCCTTCCTTTCCCCGCTGGGCTTATGGAGTCCGGGGTTGGAGGCAGCAGTGGGAACAGAGGATAGGGGGCTGTTATAAGATCCACTGATGCTGCTGTCAGTTCTCTGGGTGAGGCTGGCCTGATGGTCACTGTCCCTCTGTTCTTTCACCAGCTGTTAGTTAATTCTGGGAGGAGAGTAAAGCCCCAAGTTGTCTCAAAACAGAGCTACCAAATAACTAATTAATTCACTTATTACATAATATAGAACATCCGTTAAAACCTGCAGTGAGGCAGGTGTGGTGGCTCCGCCCGGCCCAAAAGTGGGGTCAGCATTGGGGGGATTGGCAGGTAGAGAGGAGGCTGGATTGTTTCTTTCTTTCTTCTTCTTTTTTTTTGTTGAGATGGAGTATGGCTAAGTTGCCCAGGCTGGAGTGCAGTGGTGCGATCTCAGCTCACCACAATCTCTGCCTCCTGGGTTCAAGCCATTCTCCTGCCTCAGCCTCCAGAGTAGCTGGGACTACAGGCACGGCCACCAGGCCTGGCTAATTTTTTTGTATTTTTAGTAGAGATGGGGTTTCGCCGTGTTAGCCAGGATGGTCTTGATCCCCTGCCCTCGTGATCCACCCACCTCAGCCTCCCAGAGTGCTGGGGTTACAGGTGTGAGCCAGCGTGCCTGGCCAGGAGGCTGGATATGAGACACATTTCATGATTATATAGAGGAGGTGAGAGGACTAGTGGTTTATATTTTACTTAAATTCCAGTATATAGTGTTGGATTTCAGTTTTTCTTTTGAAAAAACTGTGGGCTTTTGTTTTTGTTTTTTTAATAGACGGGGTCTCACTGTTGCCCAGGCTGGAGTGCAGTGATGCAATCTTGGTTCACTGCAGCCTAGACTTACCAGGCTGAAGTGATCCTCCGGCCTCAGCCTTCACTTTTCTTTCTTTATTCTTAAGCAATGAGCATGTGTTATTTACACTTTTAAGAAGAGGCAGTGGGTGGTCAACAGTGTCAAATGCTGCCAGGTGAGTAGAAGGAGGCTGTTCAGAGATCAGTGGATTGGGGAACTGAGGTCCACCCAGGTTCACAGACCTTAAATGACTTGCTGTGGTCATCAAGGGCTTATCTGTATGGTAAACAGTAAGAAAGGAAGAGCAGGGCTTGGCTGTTAGGAGCGCAGGTGGGGGTGGAGGAGCAAAGCTGGCTTTGGCATCTTTCATCCCACAAGCAACAAGTTCCTTAAAGACGTTAATTCACTGGTCCACACCGCCAGGAGGCGTGAGCAGTGAGCCTGAGGTTCATTTTACAGGTCAGAAATCTGAGACGCAGACAGGAAAAATGATTTGTGCAAAAGCCTGTGGAGGATTTGACAACTGATCTGCAGAGAAGTCACAGCTCCCAGGAAACCCGTGCTTTGAGGAAGGAGGTGGCTGTCAACGGAGGGAACAAGAGGCTGTGTGAGTGGCAGCCAAGGCCTAGTGGGTGGAGCACAGAGTCGAGATCACGAGGCGTGGTCACTGAGCAGACAGGTGTGTCGGTGAGAGAACAGGTATGTAAGGCTGAGGCTGTAAACCAGAGAGGCTGTGATCATGTGAGTCACTGCACATGTGCCCACATCCCCAGGATCTCCTTGCAGGGAAACATGGTAGAAAACATCAGCCAGCGGCTGCAAACCCAAAACCTCCTACTATCGCATCTTGTCTAGCTACTAAGTCCTACTCAACAACTTGTTTAGAGGGCACAATGGCTCACACTTGTAAACCCAGTACTTTCGGAGGCCAAGGCAGGAGAATAGCTTGAGCCTCGCAGTTCAAGACCAGCCTAGACAACACAGCAAGAACCTATGTCTACAAAAAATAAACATAAAAAAATTAGCGAGGGTAGTGGCTGACGCCTGTAGTCCTGGCTACTCTGGAGGCTGAGGTGGGAGGATCACTTGAGCCCAGGAATTAAGAGACTGCAGTGAGCTATGCTCAGACTACTGCACTCCAGCTTGGGTGACAGCGAGACACCCCTCTCAAAAAGACAAAATAAAAGAACTTGTTTAAACAAAAAGGAAAAAGTGCTCACGTATGTCACTCCTCCTGAAATAACAGCAAGGGTTACTACCCTCTGCAAATCTGTGCTAACACCACTCACTGCCTTCCAGATTTTAACTTCCCTTGCTTTATGTCTTTCTCTAACATTTCATTTTTCACCCCTGCTTGTTTCTCCTTTCTCTTTCCAATCCCTCTGCATCTGTCTCTTAACATCTCTCTCAGCCCTGTGTCCCTACACCTCTTCCCTGTCATCATTTGGAACTAATGCAACACTGGGAGCAGACCCCTAAGGCTGTGATATAATGTTTTACCTCCAAGGGAGGCCCCCAAGTGTAGAATTAGGAGGCAATGCGTGCAGCTGCCAGGCAGAAGAGGCGCTTAACTACACAGTTGCTACAGGTCAGAGCACCTGACACCGAGGGCTGGAGGATGCTGGGGCACAGGAAGCCCTGTCAACAGGTGGTCTGCACACGGTCAGCCAACTGGGTTCATGCCCTGGGGGGATGCAATGGAGACAACCCTCATAAACAAGTTAATCTGCCTAGCTCGGGTCTCTGGCTCCTGGGAAGGCAACCCAATCCTCATTCTGTGTGTCTGGTTTATCCTGAAGTCCAGGAAGAGGCTCAGGCTTGTTCTCCCCTGTCCTGTGCTCCCAGCCTGAGGGGAGGACTAGAGCCCACCTAGGAGATGGGACGAGATCTGTGACAGAGGCAGCAGCAAAGGGAGAGGGGAAAGCCCTGCCCTAGCTGGTCCAGGCCCACTCCTGGATTCACGTGACTCCATCAAGTCACACAGGTGGACTGAGTGCCTGCCGTAAGTAGAGCACCAGTTGCAGCGGTCCGGTTCTGTGTGAAGCAGAGGCAGAGGTGACCGACGAGAGAACAGCATGGTTCCCAGATTCAGCTGTTAATCAGGATCATTGCAGGGCACTTTGTAAAAACAGCGATTCCTGGACTCCACCCAGACCTACTGAATTAGAATTTCTGGGCTTTTGCTTGTTTGTTTTTTGAGACAGAGTTTTTATCTTGTTGCCCAAACTGGAGTGCAATGACACGATCTCAGCTCACTGCAACCTTCACCTCTCAGGTTCAAGTGATTTTCCTGCCTCAGCCTCCCGAGTAGCTGGAATTACAGGCCACACAACCATGCCTGGGTAATTTGTTGTATTTTTAGTAGAAACAAGGTTTCACCATGTTAGCCAGGCTGGTCTTGAACTCCTGATCTCAGGTGATCTGCCCGCCTCAGCCTCCCAAAGTGCTGGGATTACAGGTGTAAGCCACCACGCCCAGCCTAGAATTTCTAATTCTAAGTGTAGAGGCATCTATATTTAACAACCTCTCTAGGTGAGTAGCCAACTGGATGCCATCAACTTTTGGGACCCAGTGGGTCATGTCACTGTGCAATCCCCAGCCTCCCGTTCTCTGACCCCTATTTCATCTCACTCTATTGTGCAGGCCGGAGTGCAGTGGTGTGAACATAGTTCACTGCAGCCTCAAACTCCTGGCCGGAAGTGATCTTCCCGCCTCAGCCTCCCCAGTAGCTGGGACAACAGGTGTGTGCTACCACATCTGGCTAATCTGATCCCTATTTCTCCAAGCCTTTGTATAAAGATAAGGTACAAAGGATGCTGTTTTCCTGTTTAGAGCATAAAAAATAATAACAGTAGCCTTATCTCAGTTACACAACTTACTTTTCACAACAACCCTGCAAATAGATTAGTTGTACTAGTCGTAGTCTTCTTTTATGGAGGAACGAACTTCTTTCATGGAGGAGGAAAATAAGCTGAAGGAGATTGATTAAGTAATTTGTCATTAAATACTCAGCCAAGTAAGAAGTGGAGCCAGGATTCAAATTTAGATTTATCCAGGGGTGAGTTCAAAATGCTTAACCAGCACCATAATACAGGCATGGTCCATTGAGAATGGATGCCAGCCCTGGCCTTGGAACAGGGTCTTCGAGACCCACTATAGCCAGGTATGGCCCCATTTGTTGCTGAATAGTGTGAAGGCTGGGAGGGCCCCAGGTTGGGGCACCCAGGAGATTCAGGACAGTAGCTATTTACCTCCCAATACAGAAATATTTCAGTATTTCAGCACAAGTGGGATGACTGAAAGGTGTATACCAGTTGAATGTCCATACTACAAAGCCAAAGTTCTGTCCACTATAGTCATTCTGCTCAGCTCAGTTATCCTGGCTCCCACCACTTGCCACTGAAACACACCTGTTGTCCCAGCTACTTGGAAGGCTGAGGCAGGAAGATCACTTGAGGCCGGGAGTTTGAGGCTTCAGTGAACTATGTTCATGCCACTGCACTCCAGCCTGCACAACAGAGTGAGACCCTGTCTCAAAAAAAGAACAAAGCTCAATTATCCTGGCTCCCACCACCTTAGATTTGATCCTCTCATGAACCTCCTATCGAAACCTGCTTTCAGAACCTTGCCTCAGGATGATAAGTGAGAGATCACATTTTAAAGAGTTGCTTCTGGCTGGGCACGGTGGCTCATGCCTGTAATCTCAGCACTTTGGGAGGCCAAATTGGGAGGACTGCTTGAGCCCAGAAGTTTGAGGCTGCAGTGAGCTATGATTGCTCCACTGCACTCCAGCCTGGGTGACAGAGCAAGACCCCAACTCTTAAAAAACAATTAAAATTTTTTTTAAAAATATGAAATAAAAGTTGCCTCTCCTAAAAGTCTGTGCATCTGCTGGAGATGAAAGCCTTAAGTCAGGAGTTGCAAATTCCTAACTTTAGAGGATGCTGTGCTACCAAACAAGAGAGCAACAAGAGAATGGCCAGCAGGCCTCGGCAGGAACAGCCCAGGGGTGCTGGGTTTGGAAATGCTGGTGCTGAAAACAAAAATAAAATGACTACCTCCTGACTTTAGCTCATTGTACTTTAGATAAATTTGAGGCAACATTTAAAACCTGGGAAATTTCATGTAAAACTCCCAATGTCTTGTTTCTCTTGAAAAGTAGGACAAATGAGGCAAAACACGGCCTATAACCAAATGGAAAGAAAGGGCTGGAGCCAATAAAGTGACCAAACCTTTATTCATTCACTTAACAAATATTTTTTTTGAGTGCCTACCACAGGCTCGCACTGTCTAGATAGTGAGAACATGGGCTCTCCCCTTGCACCATAGTCCTCATACCTCACACAGAGTATGTGTTTGCACTAATATCTGCTCCATTTACTAAAGCTATCTGCATGGATCTTAAGTTTTTGACTGCCCTAAATTAAATGCACAAAGGTAACAGTGACCACACAGCAAGGTAGACAATTTCCATGATTCCACCCCCTCACCAGCTCAAACTTCTGAAGGGACAGCACCAATCCCTAAATGCCCATCTGTCCTCTCCCAAAACACTCATCTCAAATTATACATTGTGAAGGGCTCTGGGCTCTGCTCTAGAATACTCCACTAGATTTTGTGTCCTCTCTATATGCCAAAGCTCCACTGTCCTGCCCCTAGATCCACCAACTTGCCATTCATCATTGGATTTCCCAGTTCTACTCTGTTCAGCTGACACCATCATGGAGATTCTTTCCAGGATCGGGCAATGGAAATTGTGAGGCCACAGCCTGCTGGCTTTGGATGCTCCCAGCCCTCTACCATGCACTAGAATGGTGCTCTCTGACCCATGGTAAAAACCCCTGGCTGTCCAGCATGCTGGGAGGAGCCTCTTAAACAGACATGGGAACATCCAAAAAGACAAAGTTATAAATGCTGCTTTTTCTAAGTAAATTCCTCCATCTTCATTTTCCAAGTCTTCCACCAGCTAGTGTAACCCCACATATCGCCTTTCCTCAGCTTGTCATTCCAATCTGGAACTTTTCTTCCTTCTGTGGTGCCTGTCCCTCCTGCCCCAAGACCATTATCTTACACGTGCAGGGACCCTGGCCTCCTGAAGCTAATAAAAAAAAACTAGCAATGTGGATGTGGACAAATACAGGAATCAAACCAAAATAAAATCAGGAAGTCAACTAGAGATGGGGCCACATACGGAGTTATTTAAATTAACCATGGTCCAGAGGGCATAATTCTAGTGCATGGTAGAGGGTTTGGAGCATCTAAAGCCAGCACACAGTGGCTTCGCAGTCAGCTGCAGCCCGAAGTGTCTGGGCTCTGGGTGACAATTGGACTTGGGTGGACATGGTGTAGAGGTAACTGGGGAGGGATAGCATCTCATTCAAAATCACCTATCAGCGGTAGGGAAAGCCAATGACAAGGCTGGCTTTAGAAACAGCATTGAATGGAAAGAGAGAAAAACAATCTCTCTTCAGGGGCAACTGTGGGGCACTGCCAAGGTACTAGTAAGCCCAGGAGACAGCACAAAGAACTTGGCAACCGACAGGGCAGCGGAGAGGTGTGTGTGTGTATAAAACTAGAAGAGTAGAGGAAGGTTTATTGTTTAGTCCTTGAATGGGAAATCTGGGGTGGGTTTGGAAGTTGTGGGTTGGGAGGAATTAGAAGACACTAAGAAATCCAGTACGTATCATACCCAGGAGAAGACTTTAGGACCACACTGACTCTAAACAGGTTAGGAAGTGCTTAAGGTAAAGAAACAAAACACTTTCTCGAATGGCTGTGCTACTGAACAAGAGAGCAACAGGAGAACGGCCAGCAGGCCTCAGCAAGAACAGCCCAGGGATGCAGGGCTTGGGAACGCTGGTGCTGAAAACAAGACAAACAAAATAACCACCTCCTAACTGAGAACAAAGAGGGGGAGGTCAAGCATGGCTGAGGAAAAGGGGTCACCTGGCCCAGTGCTCAGCAAGAATGAACAAAGCTGGTCTCCAGAAAGTTAAACAGTTACCATAGGACCCAGCACCCAAGTCTATACCCAAAGGAAAGAAAAACAGATATTCAAACAAATATTTGTACATCGGTGTTTATAGCATTATTCATAACTGCCAAAGGTGGAAGCAACCCAAATGTGCACTGACATGAATAGATATGGTATATCCATATAACGGAATATGATTCAGCCTTAAAAACAAGTGAAGGCCAGGAGCAGTGGCCCATGCCTGTAATCCCAGTACTGAGACCAGGAGTTTGAGACCAGCCTGAGCATCACAACAAGAACCCATCTCTACAAAAAATTTAAAGTGAGGGAGGCTGAGTTAGGAAGATCCCTTCAGCCTAGGACTTGGAGGCTGTAGTAAGCCATGATCTGTACTGCACTCCAGCCTGGGCGACAGAGCAAGACCCTGTCTCTAAATAAATAAATAAATGAAGTACTAATATGCTACATGTGGATGAATTTTGAAAACATCATGCTAAGCAAAAGAAGCCAGACATAAGACTGGGTAAATCCACAGACACAGAAAGCAGATTAGCGGTTGCCAGGGTCTGAGGAAAGGGAAAGGAGTGGCTGCTTAATGGGCATGGGCAGAGTCTTCTTTGGGGGTGATGGAAATATTTTGAAATTAGAGTTGATGGTGGTACAACACTGTATATGTACTAAATGCTACTGAATTGTACACTTTATTATTATTTTTGAGACAGAGTCTTCCTCTGTTGCCCAGGCTGGGGTGCACTGATACAATATTGGCTCACTGCAACCTCCACCACCCAGGTTCAAGCAAGTCTCCTGCCTCAGCCTCCTGAGCAGCTGGGGCTCACAAGCGTGCACCACCATGCCTGTCCAATTTTTGTATTTTTAATCAATACAGGATTTTGCCATGTTGGCTAGCCTGGTCTCAAACTCCTGACCTCAAGCCATCTGCCCGCCTCAGCCTCCCAAAGTGCTGGGACTACATGCATGAGCCACCACTGAATTGTACCCTTTAAAAGGCTAATGTTACATGAATTGCAGCTCTTTTTTTTTTTTTTTTTAAGAGTAAATGAAGACATCCAGGGAGTCTAGGGAATAAGGCTGCTGGATACCAGAATAGAAAAGTGAGAGCTAAAGATGGATAAGGGATTATATTGCTACCATTTGTTCGCTAATTCCACAGCTCTCGATCTTTTTTCTGCCATGATCCTGGACAGGGGACATGGCATGACACATATATGGGCATATTTAGTGTTCTCTGCAACTCTCAAGGAGCTAACAAATTCCAACCTTTTATGTACCCCTCAAGAAAGTGTATTGGAATACAAGGTAGGAGAATGATGTGAATCTGCTTTTATATTCATAGATGTGCATATATAAACACAAAATATATACTATTGTCAATGAAGTTTAGTAAATGTAAACTTTTCAAATGTGTATCATTCATGAACACTGATCTTCTTGTGATTCCTGGTAGCTGAGCACCTGCTGCACTCCTCACACTAACTGCAACACGGCAGAGCTGCAGACCCTGGCTTCCATTATTTCATGGGGATACTTTTCTAAGTAAAGATGAGAAAGCTACCCAAGGGCAAGACTTACTCCTGAGCCCAGCACAGTCAGTGCTACCATTAACCCATCCAGTGTCTTTGTGCCGTCCCGCAGGCCTGCTAGATTCTGGTCCACACTTACCCCCTGAGAAGGAAGCATCTTTGCAGTGAACAACCTGCATAGCTGTACACAACAGCCCCAAGCACAGGCCTAGAAATACAGCAGGTACTTCCAAGTGCTGAAAGCAAGGGGCAACCTTAGAGGTAATCTTTTCTCACCTATTGCATGCCTGAGGTCTAGATGACCCTTTGTTTTCTTATGGTACATTTGGTGGAGGATACATTGATCAGCTGAATTAAGGTTTACAAAGAAAGTTAGAGGGACTAAGGGGGAAAAGAGGTCCTAAGAATTCAGGAGGAAATAAGAAACCTCAAAGAGGGCAACTGGAAAGCCCTCCCCAGGAAACTGAATCCCTAAAGCAAATTATTTCAGAGGGCCAGTACATAAGGTGACCAGGAGCATGGGTTCTGAAGTCAGATAGACCTGGTTTCAAATTCTGGCTGTTACAGTGTGACTGTAACTTGAGACGAGTTATTTAACCTTTCCAAGCTTCCATTTATTTAATCTGTAAAAGAAAACGAATCTCTGAAGGTTAAAATGAGGTACTGCATACAAAGTACATCCATTGTGCCAGGAACATAGAAGTGCTCCACATATATTTATTATTTAATAGTAATATGCTGACACTGTGCTCATGCTATGCAGAGCCAGAACAAAAATTCCAGGTCTCCTTTTTATACCCCAGGTTTCTTCATTTATAGTCAAAGGGGTAGGAGCTTTTCACAACATTTTCAATATAATGAGTGAAACCTGAGACTAACTCCTGACAATGCTCTCATTAGTGATTCTGTTATCAAAGAATACATAAGAATAAAGACTTCCGGCAGGGCACAATGGCTCATGCCTGTAATTCCAGTACTTTGGGAGGCTGAGGCGGGTGGATCACAAGGTCAAGAGTTGAAGACCAGCCTGGCCAAGATGGTGAAACCCCATCTCTACTAAAAATACAAAAAGTAGCCAGGTGTGGTGGCAGATTACTGTAATCTCAGCTACTTGAGAGGCTGGAGCAGGAGAATCCCTGGAACCGGAGAGGCAGAAGCTGCAGTGAACCGAGATCGCACCACTGCACTCCAGCCTGGGAGACAGAGTGAGACGCTGTCTCAAGAAAAAAAAAAAAAAGACTCCTCCTCACATATTAGGCCCCAGTCAGCCTTTCCAGTGTACTCCCTGATTACTGCCTCAGGAGCCTGGTTCTCCTGGAACATTCCTGTTCCAATGTCCCAGTTTCCAGTACTACATGAGTCTCTGAGATGGGGAAAACGATATGCTCAGGAAATTCTCCCAAGCCATACAAGTCATACCTGGGTGCTGGCCTCAACATCTTAAACCATGGTCCCACCCAATCCTGCATGACTACTATGGAATGGTAGAAAATGGAGGAAGAGGGAGACTCCAGGGCTCATCCTCCTGAACTCTTGGCTTTGAAGTTCAGTGTGAGGACTGGTTAAGCAGAATTTAGTTTAATGTAAGGGATTGGCTGTTTGGGACACCAGATGCAAGGTCAATGCTGACTGAAGGGTCCTTTACATTTAGGGACAGATAATGAGGCCTTTTCCTTTGTTTCTTTTTTTTTTTTTTCCAAGGTATTATACAAGGTCTCATTCTGTCTATTGCCCAGGCTTGAGTACAGTGAGTGGCATGATAATGGCTCACTGCAGCAATCCTCCCACCTCAGCCTCCCGAGTAGATGAGATAACAGGCACATGCCACCACACCCAGCTAGTTTTTGTATTTTTTGTAGATAGGGGGTTTCATTATGTTGCCCAGGCTGGTCTCGAACTCTGGGGCTCAAGGGATCCTCCCACCTCAACCTCCCAAAGTGCTGGAATTTAAGGCATGAGCCACTGTGGCTGGCCAACAAGGCTTTTTTCCTTTTTTTTTTTTCCTTTCTTTTTTTTTTTTTTTTGACATGGAGTCTCACTCTGTCACTAGGCTGGAGTGCAGTGGCGCAATCTTGGCTCACTGCAAACTTTGCCTCCTGGGTTCAAGCAATTCTCCTGCCTCATCCTCCCGAGTAGCTGGGACTACAGGCGTGCATCACCACATTCAGCTAATTTTTATATTTTTAGTAGAGACGAGGTTTCACCATGTTGGCCAGGATGGTCTTGATCTCTTGATCTTGTGATCCTCTTGCCTCTGCCTCCATTTCCTTGGCAACATTTGATGTTGTCAATATTTTTGGATTTTGGCCATTCTAATAGGTGTATAGTGGCATCTTATTGTTGTTTTAATTTTCATTTCCCTAATGACATATGATTTTTTTTTTCTTGAGACAGAGTCTTGTTCTTTCGCCAGGCTGGAGTACAGTGGCACAATCTTGGCTCACTGCAACCTCTGTCTCCTGATTCAAGTGGTTCCCCTGCCTCAGCCCCCTGAGTAGCTGGGACTACAGGCACACACCACCAAGACTGGCTAATTTTTTGTATTTTAGTAGAGACAGGGTTTCAGCATGACCAGGATGGTCTCGATCTCATGATCCGCCCACCTTGGCCTCCCAAAGTGCTGGGATTATGGGTGTGAGCCACCACACCCGGCCATGACGGATGATCCTAAACAGCTTTCCATGTATTTACTTGTCATGTTTGTATCTTCTTTGGTATTGTCTGTTCAGGCGTTTTGCCCATTAATGGGGCTGTTTTCTTATTGTCTTTGTATATTTTGAATTAATCCTTTATCAAATGTGTCTTCTGCAAATGTGTTCTCCCAGTGTGTGACTGTCTTCTTGTTCTTTTGACATTGCCTTTTGCAGAACAGATCTTAAATTTAAGGAAGTCTACCTTATCAATTGTTTCTTTCATGGATTCTGACTTCAGTGTTGTCTAAAAATCTAAAAAGTCACTAGCATACCCAAGATCATCTAGGTTTTCTCCCATGTGGTAGTCTAGAAGTTTTACAGTTTTGAATTTTACATACAGGTTTTTGACTTGATGTTTGTAAAGGGTGTAAAGAACTGTGTCTAGAACTGGTCCATTTCATCTAGGCTCTCAAATTTTGGGGCACAGAGTTGTTCATAATATTTTTTTTTTAGACAATGTCTGGCTGTGTCACCCAGGCTGGAGTGCAGGGAATGATCTCAGCTCACTGCAACCACCACTTCCCAGCTCAAATGATCCTCCAGCCTCAGCCTCCTGAGTAGCTGGGACTATATGTAAAAGCCACTGTGCCCAGCTAATTTTTGTATTTTTCGTAGATATGGGGTTTTGTCCAGGCTGGCGTCGAACTACTGAGCTCAATGTGATCTGCCCACCTCTGCCTCCCAAAGTGATAGGATTACATGCTTGAGTCACCATACCTGGCCCACAATATTCTTTTTTTTTTTTTTTTTTTTTTTTTTGAGAAAAGGAGAAAGAAAGAAACAGCAAAAGAAAGAAAAAATGAAAGAGAAAGAGGAAGAGATTTCAGAAAAAGAGAGAAAAGGAGAAAGAAAGAAACTGCAAAAGAAAGAAAAAAATGAAAGAGAAAGAAAGAGGAAGAGATTTTAGAAAAAGAGAGAAAAGGAGAAAGAAAGACACAGCAAAAGAAAGA
>CAUYQU010046549.1:0-67290 GCA_963574635.1 Cheracebus regulus | reverse complement strand
TCCACAGAGCCAGACCTTCCCGGGTTCGCTGTGCTTGCTGTGAGACTCTCAGTCTGCAGCGCTTCCAATTGCTGTTTTCCTTGTGGGGATGGGACCAGCCGAGCCCGTCCGTCCCTTATACTCCGCACCGGGAAGCGCCGCGCTGGAGCGCCGGCAAAACAGCCGCGCCAGGCAAACGAGTCGCGCTGGCGACCCATGTGGCTCCTCTGCCAGGAATCTCCCGGTCTGTGGGCAACAAAAATTCGTCGGAAAGTGCGGCGTCCACTCGTTCTCTGAGCTTTCACTGGGAGCTACATTCCTGAGCTGTTGCTAATCGGCCATCTTGGATCTCTCCCGAGATTTTCAATTTTTTAACAGAGCCCTTAATAAACAGACTAGAAACAATCACTTCACATGGACTTTCCTCATCATCCCACATACGGACATCAGAGTGAAGCAGAGAAAAATGCCTGAACAGGCCCATGATGCATGAGCTGTGGAAGGACCACACAGGGCCTCCAGTGTGATTCATGAGCACACCGAAGGCAGAGCTAAAATCACACAGCGGGGTCAGGCGCCGGGGCTCATACCTGTAATCCCAGCACTTTGGGAGGCTGAGGCAGGTGGATCACCTGAGGTCAGAAGTTCGAGACCAGCCTGGTCAACATGGTGAAATCCCATCTCTACTAAATATACAAAAAAATTAGCTGGGCGTGGTGGTGCGCACCTGTAGTCTCAACTACAGGGGAGGCAAAGGGAGGAGAATCCTTTGAGCCTGGGAGGTGGAGGTTGCAGTGAGCTAAGATTGTGTCACTGCACTCCAGCTTGGGTGACAGAGTGAGACTCCGTCTCAAAAAAAAAAAAAATCACACAGCAGGTCCCTGCTGAGGAGGCCTAGGAGCCAAGAGTCCTGGGAAAGAGGAGATGATAAAGGGAACTGCTGAGTGCTGAAGACCTACTAAGCGTCAGATGCTGGGACCTCGGTCCTATGGTTGAAAAATGCAAAACTGCAGTTACCACACAGCCGTGTGTCCCAGGGGATGTGCTAGAGGTCAGTACAGAAGAGCCAGTTGAAGGCAGAAGGGACAGGGGTGGCAAGACTCTTGGGAACAATGAATTTTTGAGCTGAGCTTCCTTAGAAGAAGACAGGGAAGGGGATTACAAATGGACAGATGCCGTGATCAGATCCCCAGTTCTTGGAGAGGGTCATAAGCACTTCCCACTCTGGAGGAGACCGGGGGGATTGTGGAGCTGGGGGGCCAGCACAGCGCAGGGTAGATGAAGAGGAGAGCGATTCAGCAGCCAGGTTTAGGAGGAAGAGGCGCAAGCACTCTGGGTTAGCTGGATGTGCTGCATGAGGGAAAAGAAGGGCCCAAAGGGAACTCCTGGACTCAGCAGTCATGCCGTGGCTCCTTCCTGAGTTCCTCCTCAGTGGCAGCATGGGATTTCTAGGTTGGAAGGTTCTGGGGCCGCCGTCTGGTCCAGGGCTGTGGTTAAGGAACTTGTCCTGGAGCAGATCCACTGTTTAATTATTTGAATTGTCTGTTTAGTTGAAGGTAGGGAAGAGCAGGGGGTGATGGAGGAAATGGAATCTAGACTCCCCCAAGCTATCTAAAATAAGCCCTCTGCTAGGTCGTAGGATTCCCAAAACTGAAAACATTGCTCCTGCCCTCCAGGGCCTCACAATTTAGGAAGAGAGACACACCAACATATCATCCAAATGTAAAGTGTCGAGTGCGTCTGAGAGACACACACAACGGCATGGAAGTCTGTTGGAAATAGGTTGTGATCCAGGAGATGGGTATGATCCAGGAGATGGTATGGTCCAGAAAGGCTTTTGGAGGAGGTGACAATCAGTTAATTTTATAACTTTCTGCCCAAGGCCTTGGGTGTGGGACTTGGCTGGTGATGGGACCATCTCCTGAGGCAGAGGAGCAAGCTGGGGAGGAAGATGTCAAGTCCGTTTTGTATAAGTTGAGTCTGAGGTTCCTGTACCACCCAGAGAGTGATGCCCAGAAGGTATTGCATAGAAGGGTCTGAACTGAGTACCCACTGACGGTGACACGGCTGCCTGATGGCAGAATTGAGCCTCACATCCAAGTTCAGTGGTGTCAGGGGCTGTGGAGCTGTTCTGGGATGCTGCAGAGACAGTCCTCCATACATGCTTCCTAGCCTAACTAGCTTTGTACCATCTGGTCCCAAAAAGTCTCCTAGAGAGCCTCTGAAGGGGATCCACAGAATGGGGAGGATTTAATTGATAGGAACCAGAAGGGCAAAAAATGGCTTCTATTAGCATGAGCTCATGCTCTCTTGTCTGATTTCCTTCTGAGATGAGATAAGAAGGGAAGATGGCAGAATTTCAAGTTACACCCAAACCACCAAGAATCCTTCCCCATCTCCAGCACCCAGAGGCTGTTTGAGATCAGCTCCTGCCATTCAGCCCCCAGCCTGCCTTTGCCCCTGACTTCAGCCCTCCCCGCTGCCCTCCCGCCATCAATCCACCCTCAAGGGCCTCCGCAGTCTGCTCCCCGTGACTGGGGTGGGCAGGATCTCAGAGAAGGGCCCGGAGGCTCCGCCCAACCAGCTGCACCCCTTCAGTGATGTGCCGTTTGAGGAGAGGGAACCTCAGACCCGAGTTCTAGGAACTTAGGTTTGGCACAGCCAAGCCTCCAGCCCTTCTCTTTCTCAGGTCATCAGCCCTGGATATCCAGCCAGGACAGAGCCCCACCTATGCCAATACCTGGACCAGGTCATACATCAAGAAGGGACCAGGGTTCAGGAGGTGGCAGCATAGTAGCTAGGCCCTTGGTCAAATCAGAAATAGGAACTATTGTCTACTAAATTATTCCTCTCACGACGAACATTTGGCTCCCAAAAAGTAACTTTCGATTTTTTAACCCAAATTTTGAATTTTCCCACGACTGTACTCTAAGATTTTTTTCTCTCCATTTTTGCCGGTGGTCTCCACTTTATTAAACAGGGATACCCTCAGGGGACCCCATTTGGGGCTGATGTGTCGGCTGCATACCTGTCTTCAGCAGCAGGAGGATGGCGTCTCTGCAGGAAGCCTGTTATGCACTCATGCGAGCCACTGAGCCGCTGCCCTGCGTCGGTGGGCGTGGCGGCCGCCCAGTCCTGCCTCCCCCAGTCATGAGCAGAGGGTTGGTCAGGGGGATATTAAATGGGCAATTGCCTTGACAACTTGGGCCAGTTACCCATCCTGCTGTCCCCCTACCTGAACACACAGAGTTCAGGAAACAGCCCCAGATTCTAATTCAGAGGGTGGGGGTGTGGCCTTTGATTTGCCCCACCCCCAGGTTCCCTGAGTCGTTTTAATTATACCCCGTCTTGGCGTCTTCCTGCTCTGCTGGATAAGCCTCTCTGTCCTCTCCCCTGTCCCTTAGTTCCTGACACTAAGACAAAAATTGAGTGCAAATACTTTATTTGGCAAGCTGGAAAACACCAGTGTGGTGGTTGAATTAGTAGACTGGGGCTACCATAACAGAGTATCATAAACTGGGTGGGTGGCCTGACCAACAGAAATTTACCAACTCACAGTTCTGGAGGCCAGAGTTCAAGATGATGGTGTTATCAGGGTTGGCTCCTTCTGCAGGCTGTGAGGGAGGACCTGCTCCACGCCTCTCTACTGGCTTCTGGTGGCTGCTGGCCCTCTCTGCATTCCTTGGCTTGTGGGTACATCCCCCTGATCCGCTATCAACTTCCCATGGTGTTCTCCCAGTGTTGGTGTCCAAGGTTCCCCTTTCTAGAAGAACGCCATTCATATTGGATTAAGGCCCACCTTCATGACCTCATCTTAACTTTAACTGAGCTAATTATGTCTGCATCAAGCTTATTTCCAGATCAGGTCACATTCTGCCGTGCTAGGGATTAGGACTTCATCACATAAGTTTTGGAAACACAATTCAACCTGCATCAGACAGGGAGGGAAAGGAAGCTAGTGATGAGCATATTTTCAAGCAAGTCTTCATTGTGGGCAGCTGCGATCCACGGGCAACTCTGAGAAAGTGAAGAACCCGAGGGGTGAGGGAGCTGAGGTATTTATCTACCAGCTCCCATGTGCCCGTGGTGGAAGCTGCTCCCATGAGACAATTCCTTGCAGCTTTCAGCTGCTGGCAGGCAGAGTGGCCTCCAGTGTCCAGAGAGACCTCCCAGGCAAACGTTTGGAAGTCAGACCCAGGCGAGAATGTACAAATGCAAAGGGTCAGGGAATGTGGGCAGGGTATACACATAGCACCTCTGCCCACTGTCCCAGTTCCCAAAGCCGTCCGGGTCACGTAAGTCCATGAACACAACTTATCATCAGTCTGGATCATGACACTGGCTGGAGTGATGATGAGTCTCCCTGCTCCTCACCAGCCCTGTCCAGGTTGATCAATATTCACCAGCAATAGGGCCACACCTGGTGCTTGCATTTCTTTTGCAGAGAATTGCACTCATAGGGCACTCAGAGTGCTTCTGTCCCCACATCTCCACAGAGACCCCTGAGGCATCCCCTGGCCGTGGTCATTCCTTGCTCCATACGTATTATTTGACGCTTCCCTTTCATCTTGGATGCGTGTCCATAGCAGCATGTAGATGGCTACCATTTGTTTCAAGGGCTTTGCAATAGCCTGCCCTCTGGATGTAACATGATGTGTTTCATTATGCTTCTTCTGAGGAACATATAGATTGCTTCCATTTTCACTATTATTAGAAAAGCCACAAAGGACACTGATCCATGTGACAGATTTCCAGAGGTACAACTATTGGGCGAAATAACATCCACCTTCTTTAAATGTTGAGGGAGAATCCCACATTGCTTTCCCCAAAGTTACATACCCGCCTGGAGAGTAAGGAGTATCTGCTGTGAGCACACAGCATAAGGCGAGGCAGTGGCTGAAGTTCAATAACAACCGGACTTCTCTGCACTGCACAAGAAGCCACAGCAGACACTGGACCCAGGATGTGTTCCCAAGCCTCCCCCTGTCATATGTGCCAGCTTTACTGTGTCTTCTCATACCTGCAGACCACCTCTGTGCTTAGTAACGTTGTCTTTTCCTTTTAAAAAGGAAAATTTTCCTTTTAAAAAGGAAAATTCCTGACCAAATAAATCTTACGTCACTTTTACAAAATGAAAACCAGCGTGGGATCAGAATCCCAGGTGAGCTGCCATTTACAGAACAGCAGGTCTGTGTCAGGCTCCGTACGGGTATTATTTTGCTTAATTTTCACCACAAATCTCCAAAGCAGGGATTAGTATTCTTCCCTTTTATGCAGATGAGGAAAGTGGGGCTTGGCATTTCCCCAGCCTCCAATCCCATCTCCTGGAGTTCTGCCCTGGGCCCAGGGCCTGGCCCCTTTGACGGTCATGCCCCGGCTTGCTGCTAGCTGCTCACTTAGATCTGCAGAGCTGGCCCGTCCCCGGACAGTTTCCCTGAGCCGCCCACACTGATGGTCCATGCAAGCGATGTGCTCTCACACATGCCCACATGGTTCATTCACTCATTTATTCATGCAGTGTTCACTGTTGGTTCTTTTATTTGACAGGCACTTCTGGCAGGTTCTGGGCTAAGCGCCGTGAAGAAAGATAAAGTGGTGCCAGTCCCTGCCTTTGGGGAGCTTGTGATCTGTGAGGGAGGTGGATACATGCAGGGGAAGCCAAGAGGGTGTGTGTGGGAGCTTGGGAGAAGCATCTAACTTCATCCAGCCGGAGGAGAGAGTTGGGGAGTCACCAGGGAGCTTTCCAGGGGAGGGGTATTTTGTAGGGGGTGAGGGAGATGCACCCCAGACAAGTCAAATAGTGCATGGAGAGACAGAGAATGAAAGGAATGCTGCCTGGATGAGAAGTCCAATGATGGGCATGTTTCCCATCAAGAGCAGGGGTAGGAGGTGGGGAGGGGCAGATCCCGGTTGCTACAGCAACTTCTTCTTCTTTGCCCCAGAGAAGAGGAGATCAGAGCCAGGTACCCTGATGAAGGCGGACCCCAGCAGCCAGGCCCAGCCTGCACAGCAGCTCAGCTGAGCTCGCCTCCCCGGATTTCCCCACTCCTCAGTCACCATCCTGGCCAAGCCTGCAGGCTGCCTTGTGAAGACAGGCAGGGGCAGGCGCAGGAGAGTCTAACGCACTGCCAGCCCCAGTTTTCTGATGGGGCCTCCCAGGCAGCAGGCAGCAGATCAGGAACCAGCCTCCTGGGGCTGCCATCTCCTCAGTGTTCCGTCCTGTGCCTGATGCATACCTGTTACACTCGGAGGTGAAGAATTTGAGGTAACCCAAAATCTCAGAGGCAGGCTGGGCTCCAGGAATCATCGGCAAGTCCAACTGACTCCTGTTAGATGTAGGAACAGGCCCAGAGAGAGAAGTGGATTGCCCAAGTGCTTACAATGAATTAATGATTTAGTTAACAGTATAATTAATAATTTAAAAGCTGACATGTATTGAACATTTACTTATAATACGCCAAGCACTGGCACATTAAATGCTCCTTAGTGATGTTCCAATTCTATCATCGTCACAGCCCTCTGAGGTAGGTGCAATTTATTATCTCCGTTGGACCCTGGGGAAACTGAGGCTAAGACTCTGGGATTTCACTCTGAGAAGGGGCCCACGCGCCTGCATGGGCCACCCCAGAATGAGGTGTGCAGTTTTGGCAGGAGAGGGAGCCCCAAGCCAAGCAGGCCTCCCACATTCCACCTTGGCTCAGGCCCAGCGACAGGAACAGACAGGGAGCACCGGGGGGCCTGTCTGCAAGGATCAAAGCGCTGGGTGGGAGGCTGCCGAGCAGGGCAGGGCGGGGGCTTCCAGGGCGCTGCAGAGAGCCACCCTGCCTCCCCTGGCCCACGCCAGGCCTACGCTGTCATTTGGTACCCCAGCAAAGGTCTGGGAGGATAGTGAGGTGAGGCTGTTGACCCCCAGCAGACCTCTTTTAGGGACGCTGCTTGCCCAGCAGAAACCTGACTGCCCCAAGCTTCTAGTTGTCCCCCAGTCCCACCCCTAGGTCTGGCAGCAAACTGTGGGGCAGTCTAGGAGTATCTGTGAGCAAACGTTGACCTCATCTTGAAGTGCAGGTGCAGAGAACTCAACGCTTGGCCAGACACCTGCGGCCAGAGAGTGTGGCACTTCCTGGCAGCTCCAGGATGGGAGATCCTGGGCTCCAGTATTCTCTTGACCCTGTCCACACCCCACACATTCCATATCATGAATGAGGCTAGGGAAAAACCCCTCTTCCTCTTCAAGTTTCAGAGCCGATGAAGCAAACATGCAAAACCGAAGGTCAGAGCTGGGAGGGGCTGAGGGGTCACCCCACCCTGTGTGGAAGGAATCCCAAGAACCAAGGGCTCACCAAGGACACACAGACTCCTGCTGGTGGAGCCAGGTCTGGACTCCATGTCCCAACTCCCAGCCCGTGCTCTGTCTGTGTCTGAGTTCATTTTCTACAGCTGCCATAACGAATTACGCAAATGTAGTGGCTATAATGACACACCTTTTTTAATCTCAGTGTCCTGCTGATCAGAAGTCCAGCACAAATCTCACCAGAGTAAAATCCAGGTATCAGCAAGTGGAGCTTCATCCTGGGGGCTCTGGAGGACATCCTGCTTCGTGCTCACTTGGGCTGCAGGCAGAACTCAGTTCCTTGTGGTTACAGGACTGAAAAGTGAGAGCAGACTGTAAAGTGAGAGCAGTTCCCAGCTTTTATTTATTATTGTTATTATTTTTAGACATAGGTTCTCACTCTGTCATCCAGGCTGGAGTGCAGTGATCTCGGCTCACTGCAGCCTCAACCTCCTGGGCACAATGATCCTCCCACCTTGGCCTCCTAAGTAGCTAGGACTATAGGCACCTGCCACCACACCTGGTTATTTTTTTAACTTTTTGAGGAGGCAAGGTAGCACTATGTTGCCCAGGCTGATCTCAAACTCCTGGGTTCAAGCAATCCACCCACGTGGGCCTCCCAAAGTGCTGGGGTTATAGGTGTGAACCACTGTCCAGCCAGTTCTCAGCTTTGAGAAGTCACTGAATTCCTTGGGTCATGGTCCCTTCCTCCATCTGCAAAGTGAAAAATGACTGCTAGAGTCCTTCTCAGTTGTATTTTCTGACCCACTCTTTGGCCTCCACTTCCACTTTTAAGGACTGAAGTGTAGGTTGGGCCCACCCGGATAATCCAGGATGCTCTCCCTAGCTCAAGACCCTTAATTTAAATTTTGTTTTGTTTTGTTTTGAGACAGAGTCTTGCTCTGTTACCCAGGCCGGAGTGCAGTGGTGTGATCTCAGCTCACCGCAACTTCAGACTGCTGGGTTCAAGTGATTCTCCTGCCTTAGCCTCCCAAGTAGATGGGATTACAGGCATCTGCCACCATGCCTGGCTAATTTTTTGTATTTTTAGTAGAGACGGGATTTCACCATGTTGTCCCGGCTGGTCTCTACACCCACCTCAGTCTCCCAAAATGCTGGGATTACAGGCGTGAATCACCATACCTGGCCAAGGTCCTTATTTTAAACATATCTGCAAAAATGCCTCTTGCCACATAAGGTAACTTAATCGCAGGTTCAGGAGATTCAGGCATGGACATCTTGGGGACCTTTACTCTGGGGACCACACTGCCTTGCTCACTTTCAAGAGGACCAAAAGCAGAGTTGACTTCCAGCCTCACTAAGCAGCTTCACGCAGCTTCACTGGGCGGTGTAGCTCAGTGCAGGACAGTGGGCATGTCAGGCTCTGCCCACGTGGTGCTCCCTGGCCTTCACCAGGCTGCTTGCTATGATTCAGAAAGTGATTTTTCCCTATCATGAAGGAAGTATATGAACCTTTAAAAAGTTTAGAAAGTAAAAAAAAAAAAAAAAAAAAAAAAAAGATGCAAAGAAAAATTTCCCAGCCCCCAATCACTGTTAGCAAATTGCTAAATTTCCTTCGAGTCTCTTCCTCTTTGAATGGGTTGGCTTTTTGAGACTAGAGTTGTAAGTTGTACTTTAGCGTTTTTTCACACAGCATTATATCATACTTGCCACATTGAAATAAATTATCTGTAAAACCTTTTAAAACGGTTACCTACTATTCCATTGTGCTGATGGCGTTACTCTAGCTGACTGAATGCCTCTCCTGCATTGGGACCCTTGGGTCTTGCTCTGTTGCCCAGGCTGGAGTGTAGTGGCATGCTCATGGCTCACTCCAGCCTCGAACTCCTGGGCTCAAGTGTTCCTCCTGCCTCAGCCCCCTGAGGAGCTGGGACTACAGGTGCATGACATCACACCTGGCTCATTTTTACATTTTTTGTAGAGACAAGTCTGTTGCCCAGGCTGGTCTTGAACTCCTGGCTTCAAGCCATCCTCCCACCTCAGCCTCCCAAAGTCCTGGGATCACAGGCATGAGCCGCCACACCCGGTTGTAAATGATACTTTGATGGACATAGTCTTCGTAAAGCATTCCCCGGTTTAGGATGCATTTCCTGGAGGTAGGATCATTGGGCCTAAGAGTGCAATCCATTTTAAAGTTCTTGTGACTTACTCATCCCAGGTCTTCTGGGACAGTTCCATTTACAAATGTTCTGGCATCCTTCACGCCATGTCCCAACTTGGGTGACATATCATATGGTCACCCCACCATAGGCTGCCCTGGAGATTCAAAGAGTCCCTCTCCTTTGTGCCACTGAGTTCCAGTGTGGGTCTCAATGGCTCCGGCTGCACTTCCCAGACTGCTGTGCTGACCCAATGTAATGTCTACACAGCAGGTACTTTGCCAGGCCGACAGCTGGGTGCCCATGAGAGCAGAGGTGGCACCTCACCCTGCCCACAGCCCCTGGCCCTGTCCAAGGCCCAGATTCTTCATGCATCTTACCAACCTCCAGAGAGCCTCTGTGGGGTACCAGCACCCACCTTGGTGCTGGGACGCAGTGGTGAGCAGCTCAGGGAGGGCACACCATGCGGGGCTCGGGAAACCCCATCGCATGAGTGAATGAAGCACCACCACCACAAGGGATGTGAAGGGAGCCCAGGGTCCTGTTCATGTCTCCCATGGAGTTAAGAAGACTTTGATTACAAAGAGCTCCTGGTGGGATGGGCTCCTTCAGAGGCATTTAGACGGGGCCCCCAGATCATGGAGGTGTCAATCTTTTCCAGAATTAGGCAGAAGAGACATGTGAGGTGCAAAGAAGCGGAAAGAATAGAAGGTTGTCTCAGCTGCTGAAAAACCACAGACCAAGGCGAGAGATCCAGCTCTCTCGCCTACATCAGCAAGGAGGTTCTGTAGGGGCCAGTTCACAAGAGCAGTGAGATTTGCTGACTCTGTCCAAAGAAAGTAGTTTTTAATCCAAAAAGCTGAACATTTCTTTGACATACATTAACAGTGCCCTCTGATGTCTTAGAATTTACAATAAAAGCCCCCAGTCACTTTTGGCACTTTGGAAATGGGAGCCCAAGGGAAGTGGAGTCCAGGCCTGGCCACGTCCTTAGGGCCAGAAAGCGACAGTCCCAAAGCGGGCATGGAGGACCGGCTCGTACAGTGCGTGGCAGCTCTCCAAGTGTGTCCTGCTGGTCCCAGGAGGCGCCTCATGCCAGTCCAGGGCTGGGCAATGCCCTGGCTGAGTGGCTTTGCAGGTAGGCATTCTGGCTCCTTCTACAGGGGCCGGCACTTTTTGGGGCCAGCTGGGTGGTGCTATGCAGAGAAAGGCCTGGGGTGACCGGAGCATTTGAGTTTTTCAAGGGAATAAAGAAATCCGTGTATGTGTTTGTTCCTCGTTTTTGAATGTTGCGAAGAAATTAAAAATAGAATTCAGGCAAGGTGGTGCGTGCCTGTAGCCCAATTACTCTAGATGCAAGAGGAGTGCTTGAGTCCAGGAGTTTGAGGCTGGAGTGAGCTATGATGATGCCTGCATGTCAGCCTGGGTGACAGAGTAAGTCTCTGTCTCTAAAAAAATTTTTTTTTTTTTTTTTGAGATGGAGTCTCACTTTGTCACTCATGCTGGAGTGCAGTGGCACGATCTTGGTTCATTGCAACCTCTACTTCCCTGATTCAAGTAATTTCCCTGCTTCAGCCTCCTTAGTAGCTGGGATTACAGGCGCACACCACCACGCTGGCTATTTTTTTATTTTATTTTTTATTTTTAGTAGAAACAGGGTTTCACCTTGTTGGCCAGGCTAGTCTCGAACTCCTGACCTCAGGCAATCCACCCACCTTGGCCTCCCAAGGTGCTAGGATTATAGGTGTGAGCCACTGTGCCCGGCCAAAAGTTTTTTTTTTTTTTTTTTTTAATAAAAAACAATTGTTCAATGTTATTCAGGCCAACCAAAACCCACCTGTGGATCAGGTTCAGCCTGCAGACAGCTAGCAGCCCATGAACTGGCCCACCCAACTTGTGGTGTTCCAGATGAGGAAACTGAGACCCTGTGGGTGTGGACACATCACTGGAGTGCACAGTGACTTGACATCAGAGCTTGGGTGAGCCTAACCCAGGGCCCTCACCTCAGTGTGGTCTAACCCCATCAGAGGCACCAGGAGGAGGAGAGGTGGAGCCTGGAGGCACCGTGTGAAGAGACAGGCGTGGTCTGCAGGGCCTGTCCAACTCTCTGCACAGGGCAGGTCCCTCTCCCTCTGGTTTTTCTGATGAAGAGCCTCAGGTTTAAACAGGCAAAGTGACCAGATGCTGGTAACCAAAGTGGGCTGTGCAAGATCACTTGTTGGTCTCTCTGTCCCAGTTCCTTCCACTACTGGCCATGGCTCAGCGTTCCGAGCTGTTCTCTTCCAGATCAGTCTTGGAGCACGCTCTAGTTTGTTGCCCTCCTCTTGGAATGCAGCCCCTCGCTCAACACAGGGCCCCGGGGCCAGTCTGATGGGCAGAAAGGAGCAGGCAACTCACTCCCTTGGTCAGACCTCTGTTTCCCAAGAGAGAGCACACAAACCACAGGTAGCAGGAGACGTGACCTGTAGGTGTTCACTGACACAGGCTTTCAAGGTAGTAGTTTGGTCCTTAGATGTCTGCCTGCCTCCTATTTATGGCAAGCATTCTGGCCTTATCTAGAGTTTACAAGGAACTGAGTTGACCTAAGGGTTACTAAGAGGCCAGGTGCAGTGGCTCACACCTGTAATCCCAGCATTGTGGGATGTTGAGGTGGGTGGATCACTTGAGGTCAGGAGTTCGAGACCAGCCTGGCACACATGACAAAACTGCATCTCTACTAAAATTACAAAAATGAGCCAGGTGTGGTAGCGGGCACCTGTAATTCCAGCTACTCAGGAGGCTGAGGCAGGAGAATCTCTTGAACCTGAGAGGCGGAGGTTGCAGTGAGCCAAGATTGCACCACTGCACTCCAGCCTGGGTAACAAGAGCAAAACTCTGTCTCAAAAATAAAATAAAATAAAATAAAATAAAAAAACAAAGGCTACCAAGAGCACAGGTGGCCTGCAGTTATGGCAGACATCATGAAAGTGGCCCACGAAAACAGAGGTTTGGGGACACTGCTCTAGAGTGCAGCCCACCAGCTTTTGTGACAGTGTTTAAAACTCTGGGTGGAACTGAGGACACTCAGTTTTTTCTCCCTCCACCCGCTGCTTGCACAGCATGGTGTTGAGCCAGAACTCTTCATTCTTTCCTTATAGGGTGGGTTGTGTGACACTCAGAGTTTTAGATTCTATTTTGCCAGTGTCTTCTCATTCTTCCAGGGTGATGGATCTTCATCTTTGCAGATCTTGATTCGACATCCCAAGAATTAGATTCCAGCTTTGTGTCATCCCCCCATGTGATCAGCAGTCTTGCTCTGCCTTTATGCAAGTTACTAACAAAACTGCAGCACCGGGCAGGGCTGAGCACAGTCAGGAGACATTCACGCCTGGCTCCCAGGGCAGCAATCCCTTGCCCAGCCCTCACCACCTACAGTTGTTGGACCATTGCCAGCTACAAAGCCACCGACCACGTCTCTCCCGCTCCTGCCCGCCCCCGGGTGAGGGCTCTGGGAGGGGCTCATACACCATCCCGCCAGGCAGGACTTGTGTCAAGATCTACCATCGAGCAATCTGGCTGTCTGTTCTCAGTCTTCATCTTTGCCTCATTTGGAGAAGCAGACAGTGTCTCTCCCAGACATATATTCCATTTTCTGGCCCTTCTCCCAGGCTTTGCACTTCCTGGAGAGTTGTAGGGTGAATTCTGCATCCCTGCTCACAAGTTTTCATGGTACTCTGGACTGTGATTTATCTGGACATGAGGACAAGATATTATTCATCTTGGCTCCATTCTCTGATGGCCTTCTCAGCCACGTTGAGGCCACTTTCCTTTTATTCCTATTTGTTCAACTCCTTTGGCGCTGAAGATCATTAGTATTGTTTAGAATGGCGTGACGTCAGAATCGGGTGGTTCTCTCTTTCCTCCACGGCTGTCTTAACATTCCTCAGGGAGCACCCACTGGGGGCCATCCAGGAAATGACGCAGCAAAGATAAACCAGACAATGTTCCTGCCCCTGGGAACTGCTGGCCCAGCACTGCCTCTGTCCCCCTGAACATGCTGTAAAAAGATACTGTTCCCCGTCTTTGGAATTTCAATCTGTCGTCATGCCTGTGAATCCAATACTACTTACAGCCTGGCTGTGAGGGAATGAAGGTGTTTAGACTGGAGTTGAGTGAGATGTACCAGGGCTGGATGTGTTAAACAAGGTACCGAAGGAAGTGGAAAGCTGCAGTGCCAGGCAGTCAGGACTGCGGGGCTGGTCAGAGTTGAATGCCTGTTCACTCACTCAGCACGCATGGAGAACCTTCTGAGTGGTGAGCACCGTCCTCTAAGCTAGAGACCTCAGCAGAGCTCTTAACAGGATTTTGCTTTCAGAGAGCAAGTGAGGACAGCACAGTAGGGGTGGGACCTCCACAGATCAACAACACTTTGTCATAGCTGCTGCAAACTCCCTAAAGAGATAGAGGGAGGAACTGCCTCACTTTTTCTCATTCAGGGAAAGCATCCCGGAAGAGATGAACATTGAGCAGGGTTTTGAAGGATGCATAGGAGCTCTCCAGTAGAAGAGATGGTGAAGGGCCTTCCAGAGAGAGGCAACACAAGTTCAAAGGTGTGGGGACAGGGGAATCACAGTGTGCTACATGGCAGAGCAGCACAGGACCCATCCTGAAGCCCCTTGAATGCCTTCTAAGAAATTTGAAGGGAAGTGACACTTTCAGGTGGAAGTTTAGGTCGCCAAGGTGGGGAAGGTGATCCTGTAGCCAGGGAAACCAGTGGGGAGTTTGTTCCAGAACTCCTTTTTAAAAATCCGACTCACTCATTTTCATTATTAACTTTTTTTTTAAGAATTAAAAAAACTTTTACTATTGAATCCATCAATCTGAATGAAGCATTATCAACTCATGGCTGAGCTTATTTTTATTTCTGTCTCCAGCACTCACTCCCTCTAAGATCATCTGGAAGCCAATCCCAGACATGATATAATTTCACTCATAAATATTTCAATATGTATGACTAAAAGATAAAGACTCTTTTAAAAAAAAAGCACCCAAATATATGACTGTCTTTGTTTTGTGTTGCTGTAAAAGAAAACCTGAGGCTGGGTAATTTATAAGGAAAATAAGTTTATTTGGTTCATGGTTCTGCAGGCTGCACAAGAAACATGGAGCCAGCATCTGTGTCTGGTGGGGTCCTCAAGCTGCTTCCACTCCTGGTGGAAGGGAAGGTGAGCCAGTGTGTACAGAGACGCCATGGTGAGAGAGGAAGCAGGAGAGAGATGGGGGAGGTGCCAGGCTCTTGGGAACTAACAAAACTCATTACGTTCAGGAGGATTCCAAGCCATTCATGAGGAATCTGCCCCCATGACCCAAACACCTCCCACTAGACCCACCTCTGACACTGGGGATCTAATTTTAACTTTTCCCTCCCTCCCTCCCTTCCTCTCTCTATTCCCCTTTTCTCTTTCTTTCTTTCTTTCTTTCTTTCTTTCTTTCTTTCTTTCTTTCTTTCTCTCTTTCTCTTTCTTTCTTTCTTTCTCTTTCTTTCTTTCTTTCTCTTTCTTTCTTTCTTTCTTTTTCTTTCTCTTTCTGTTTTTTCTACTGACTTTGTTTTCTTATGGAGATCAAGTTTCAACATGAAAGTTGGAGGGTCAGATACCCAAACCATAGAAATGGGCACATCTAAAGTATCAACAATAATTCTTATTATTGACAACACTCAAGTCAGGGTACAAATTGCCCTATTGCCTTATATTTTTTTTCTTCAGTTCATTTAGTTTAAGTGAGATTCATCAATGCAATTGGTTGTTATGTCTTTTAAATATCTAAAATTTTAGCTTTGCCTCCAACTGGTTTTTTGCCCTTACAATTTATTTCTTGAGGAAACTGTACTGCATCTTTGTGGTAGTGTATAGTGCATCCCTGTATCCCCTAAACTTCTGCTAAACTACAGTTAGATTAAAAGGCTCCATCAGATGACCAGAAACAAGTGTGCTTTTTTAAAAAAACAAGAATACTTCATAGGTGTGCTGGGTCTTCTTCCATCAGGAGATGCACAGGTCCCTGTTTGGGGGTACTGGCAGCCCAGATCCATCAAGGCATTAGGAGTTGCAAAATGTCTGATCCTGTCATTTCCTCCTCATTTATTAACTAGATTACTTCTTCTAAAAGGAGAAACTTACCCTTATCAACTATTTGGTGAAGTACAGTTAGTATAGGAAAACCAAGACAAACATTTGATTTTTCCACTTTATTTCTTACTTATCAAATAATGATAGCATCCTCTAAGACAATGTTATGCAACAGAAATAAAATGCCAGAAACACATGTAATTAAAAAATTTCTAGTTTGCCTTTTGAAAAAATGAAAAGCAGCCAAAATTAATTTTAATGACACATTTTAGCCCAGTATTTCCAAAATACTACCATTCTGACGTGTAGTCCACATTAAAAAATGCAATTTTTCATCTTTTTGTAGTCAACCTTCAAAATCCAGTGTGTATTGTACATTCAATTCAGATCTTAAATGTTCATTAGAAATAGTTGACTTGCATTCAGATTTCACAAAATTTATAGTGGAAAGTATAAAATCACATACCCAGGTTGTTCCAAACACACTTAAAAGATTTTCTTTTACATTTAAAATTTTAAATGTGGTTCTTCGGTTGGGCTAGCCACATTTGAAGGGCTCAGTAGTCACACATTGCTAGTGGGTAATGAACAGCACAGGTCCAAGGAAACCAAAGAGATGAATTTTTTCCAAGTGGCTTTCTATGTGCATGGATCTAAAAATGTGATGTGTATTAATCCACTGCCACACGCATGTGTCCCACATTTGGTCAGGGAAGCCTCTTGAATTGGCTGTGAGTCCTCTGACACAACTCTAGTTGTCTTTGACAGCTGCCTTCCTTTCTGGTATGACAATATCAGGTTTTGTCTTAGTCAGTTCCAGCTGCGGTAACAAAAAAACCACAGGGTGGTGGCTTAAACAACAGAAATTTATTTCTCACCATTCTAGAGGCTGGGAAGTGCAAGATCCAGGTACCAGTAGATGTGGTTCCTGCTGAGGCCCCCTTCCTGGCTTGTATACAGCTGCCTTCTTGCTGTGTGCACACATAGCCCTTCCCCGGTGCTTATGCATGGAGAGAGATGGAGAGAGGGAGCAAGGTGAGAGAGGGAGAGAGAAAATCTCTTGGTTTTCTAATGAAGGCACTAATCCCATCATAAATCCCTCATCTAAACCTGATTACCTCTCAAAAGCTCCATTTCCAAATACCATCACATTGGAGGTATGACTTCAACATATAAATCTTGCAGGGGACACAGACGTGTGCATAGCAGGTGCCTCTTGGGCATTTTCTTCCCCAACCTAGAATCAATCATTTCTCCAAGGAGCTCTAGTTCTTTATAGTGAGAAATGGTATTTAGAAACCAAATCTAGACTCTCGGGATGCTCACTGTCACTGTTTTTAAGACTTTTTAGTGGACAGAGCTAATAAACATAATTTTCAAAAAGATAAAATACTCAGGAATTCACAATAATGTTTCCAATTCAAATTTAGAGTGATAGAGTTTACTTAACTTTATTAATTTTACATTTGTATCTCCTTTCTCTCATGCTGAATGATTCTAGTGCTCCACAACAATAACATAATTACTCATTTGCATTATTTCATACTGTACACTCATTATCTGAGAACAATATCGACTCTCTATCAACAATATCATTACTGAAAACAGTTTGGTTCCCCACCCCCAACAAGTTATCTTTGTTCTAAAAGCATATCCAGAGGGATGTGCAGTCAAATTATTGCATTTGAAAGTCACATAGAATTTTCGTTCCTTTGTATCTACTAACTAGATGCATATTTATGCTCATTTGTTTCATTTTACTTTCATTTTTGGGGATTACTTTTAAAAAAATAATTGCTTTTATACAATAAAAATAGGCTGGACATGGTGGCTCACACTTGTAATCCCAGCACTTTGGGAGGCTGAGGCGGACAAATCACCTGAGGTTGGGAGTTTGAGACCAGCCTGACCAACCTGGAGAAACCCTGTCTCTACAAAAAAAAAAAAAAAAAAAAAAAAAAATACAGAATTAGCTGAGCGTGGTGGTGTATGCCTGTAATCCCAGCTACTCAGGAGGTTGAAGCAGGAGGATCACTTGAACTCAGGAGGTGGAGGCTGCAGTGAGCCATGACTGTGCCATCACACTGTAGCCTAGGCAACAAGAGCAAAACTCTGTCTCAAAAAAAAAAATATGTATATATATAATGTATATGTATGAGTGTGTGTGTGTGTGTTATATTGCTTTGATAGTACTAAAAATAAAATTTTAGTATTATAATCATGTACTTTCATGGTTCTGAAGTCAACTCTAAAAACCCAAGATATAGCCAAAGAAGTCTAGCTTACATCTCTTTTCCTTCTATTTTATTCCCTCACTGCCCCCATAGATAATTCAAACACATTCCATGGTTTATCTACTTAAGAATATAAACAAATCCTGTGTGTATAAACAGTAGCATACGGCCAGGCACAGTGGCTCATACCTGTAATCCCAGTACCTTAGGAGGCCAAGGTAGGAGGATTGCTTGAAGCCAGGAATTTGAGACCAGCCTGTGTAACAAAGAGAGACCTCATCTTTACAAAACATTTAAAAACTGGCCAGGCACAGTGGCTTGCCTATAGGCCTAGCTACTCAGGAGGCTGAGGCAGGAGAATCGCTTGAGCCCAAGAGGTCAAGGCTACAGTGCGCCAAGACTGCACCACTGCACTCCAGCCTGGGGCACACAGCAAGACTCTATTTTTTTAAAAAGCACTAATATTCTATATATTCTTTATCCCACCTTACTTCTTTCACTTAACAATACATATACAGATATTTTCTCCTTTTTAAAAAGCTGTAAAACATTCCAGTGTGAAGATATACTATTCTATAACTATATAGCAGCTATAGTTTATTCAATCTGTCCTCACATGAAGATATTTGGATTGTTTCTAGCTTTTTGATATTACAAATAGGGCTGCTATTAATAGTCTTCTCTGTATGACTTTTTGTATAGCGTTTGAGATAGATACCTAGAAATGAGAAGATCAAAAGAGCAAATGTTTAAGTGATTTTACTAGACTTTCCAAATTTCCCTTGATAGAGATTGTCCATTTTGCATCTCCACCAGCAATGTATGGGAATTCCTGTTTCCCTACAGCCTCACCATCAGAGTATGTAGTCGAGCTTTTGAGTTTTCTTTTCTTTTCTTATTTGAGACCAAGTTTTGTTTCTGTTGCCCAGGCTGGAGTGCAATGGCACGATTTCAGCTCACTGCAACCTCTGCCTCCCGGGTTCAAGAGATTCTCCTGCCTCAGCCTCCCAAGTAGCTGGGATTACAGGCACCCGTCACCACACCCAGCTAATTTTTGTATTTTTAGCAGAGATGGGGTTTCACCATGCTGGCCAGGCCAGTCTTGAACTCCTGACCTCAAGTGATCTGCCTACCTCGGCCTCCCAAAGTCCTGGGATTACAGGCATGAGCCACCACGCCAGGCCGGGTGTTTCTGAGTTTAATATGTGAGAAACAGTATTTTGGTCAAGCTTTAATTTGCATTCCTCTCATGAGAGAGTGAGCATCTCTTCATATACAGAAGAGTCATTCGTAGGTCTTTTTCTGAGAACTGACGTCTTGTCTAATGTTAAACTTTGTGTATTTTTAGAAGTTTTTAAAAAATATGTAAGTTATGGTAACTTTTCTCTGTAATAAGTTACATATAGTTTCTAACAGTTTGTCATTTGACTTTTTACATTTTTACTATTTTTAGTATCTCCCATGAAGGTGTTTACATTTTCTTTTTAAAAATGTAATCTAACATTAATATTTTTTCTTTTTATTTCTGAATTTTGAGTCATAGCTAGGAAAGTTTTCTCCATTCCCATGTTCTAGTAGAATCTACTCATGCTTTCTTCTAGTATTTGCACAGTTTAACTTTTTACCTCTAAATAATGATTACATTTGGAATTTATGCTGGCATACAATGTGATCTAAGTTTTATGTATGCAGGAATACAGTGTGATACAAATTGTGTGTGTGGATCAAAGTTTTCATTTCCATCTTGTTATCCAGTTATCCCAGTACAGCTTACTAAAAAGCACGTCTTTCATCAAAATGGAAATTTCCATACACAATTAGGTCTGTTTTTGAATTTTGGGTTCCATTTCATTGGTCTTTTTATTCATTCATCATTACCAAGTTTTTTTAACCAAGGAAGCTTTATATTTTAAGGTCTGGTAGGGCTGATAGGGCTCTCTCCTCCCTCCAAGTTGCTTCTCTTTTGAGGAATTTTCCTGGATATTCTTCCTTCTTTCTTCATCCCAATGAACTTTACAATTAAGTTATCTAGCCTTCTCCTCCCCTCCAAGAAAAGACGGTATTTTTATTTTTTGGATTAAAATCACTTATATATTATATATTAATGTAGGGGGAATTAACTCCTTTAAGACGCTGAATCTGCCTAGATAAGAATATATATCTTTCCAATTGTTCAAGTCTACTTTTATGCGTTTCAGTAATGTTACTGTTTTTCTCACACAGGTTTTGGACTTCTTTTTAACGAGTCTAGTTAGTTTATACTTTCATTTTCTTCACTATCATAATTAGGATCTTCTCTTTTATGTTCTAATTGGTTTTACTTACTAATATAAAAACCCTGGATTTACAGGTCAGTTTTAAGGGGGAAGACTTGCTATCTAATACACTTATATGGGCTAGCCTTAGCTGCGGACCGACTCCTGCCTTTGCGAACCGATTTTCTGCCTCTACTTTGCAATCTGGGACTCTTCCAGCTCTCTCTCTCCTTATTCAACTTATTCCAATGCCAGTGAGAACTTTCGTCTCCCCAGCTGATTCCCGGCGGAGCAAAGCTCGCCAGGTAAAATGGACACAAAGCAAACCTCTGACACCGAACATTTAAAGACAAGTTGAAATGTTGATAAAATAATGAATAACAGAGGAAGTGCTGAAGGAGATAAATGATCTTATATGTATTTGGGAGAGGTTCAGATTTGAATGCACTTTAATGAAGTCCTCAAGTGACTTCCATGCTATCTTCCTTCTGCTGGAGACAACGAGGGGAGAGGATGGAACCAAAGCAGGAGTATCAGAAACGGGCCATCTCCCATGCTGCCTCTTCACTGCTTCCTCCTCAGAGAGGTGACACACATGAAATTTGATACACCGCAAATGGGCAGGGAGTGGCTATCCTTAGATCCATGCGGAGGCCAGTCTACTATCTTATAACGATTTCATCATGTTTTCATTAGATGTTTTGAATTACTACTTTTTAGATTATCTTGAAAGAGTATCTGTCACTATCGTGTAGTTGAGAGAATTATTGATATTTCTTAGAATCGTTAGTAGTTGTGAGATGATGCTATCTTTTTCAGCTTTGTTAAGAACCCAGTGTATATTGGGATCTGGATCTTGGGATCAGTGTATCTTGGGAACAGGACCTCTAAGCCCGGCTGATTTTGCTGCCTCCTCCCCAGGAAGGCTGCAGCAGAGTCCTCTGGCCCACTTCCCTAGCCCCCCACACTGCTAATCCACCCCCATGGCCCTTCACTTTGGGCTGACAGAGGGGCCTGTGGGAGGACTACCCAGCCAGGGTACTACAGGGTAGAGGACGAGCAAGGACCACAGCTCATTTATCTTTTTATTTCTAAAGTGCAAAGCACATAGTAGGAGCTCAACAAAGGTGATTAAGTGGATGAATGAATGCATGGATGCACGCATGACTTCATAAGCCAAAGAGTTCTGGCACTTCTGCACTTGAGTCTCCCAGCTGTGTCCTCTAGGGCAATCCTGAAGAGGAAAAAGGTTTTGCTGGCTGTTTCTGCAGTGGGGAGGTCCCTAACATCTTCCAAGTTTGTACAACCGCTGTGTGCACCTCTACATTGCTTTACTCCACAGAGTTGTCTGTGAGAGGGTTGAAGATTCAGGTGGAAATGAGAAATGCTTGTTGGTGTTTGGCCCGCCTGGCATCCTCCCTTTGTGTAACTGTCCCCCTACCAGTCTCCCCACAGGTGGCATCTTCATGTTTCTTACTCCTTTAGAAGCCCACTCTTTGGAAAAGGTCTGATAAATTTCCTGACAGTGGTAAGGAGTATCACCCGAAAGGTACTGGGTCGTCCCTCCCAGATGTACTTGCACTGTGATAACAGAAATAGCCTAAAGTCATAGGAGTAGCTCCTGACTCTGCAGAGTCTGTGGGAGGTGGGGTGGAGGTGAGACTGAGGGCCATCTCAGGAACACTGAAAGGACAGCAGATGGACAGGATCCACGTCGGTGACCGCTCTTTATTTCTCGTATGGACACCCTCCCTGCCACTCCTCTCTGGCCACTGAGTGGCTGTTTAGTCCACCCTGTCCCGGTGGGAACCGGCCACCCAGCCCACTCCTCACTTACTGCACCATTTTGCGTCCTTTAATAATGGCCAAATCTGTATATCTCTTGAGAGTGCAGACTCCTTAAGGGTAAGGATTTGGTCTCTTCTTTCTAGTGCTCCTAAGTGCTTGCCATGAAGCTGCAATAGTCTGAATGTTCATGTCCCCATGGAATTCATACAATGAAACAATCCCCAGTGCAATAAATAGTATGAAGAGGTGGGGCCTTTCGGAGGTGATGAGCTCATGAGGGCAGAGCCTTCATGTATGGGGTTAGCAGCCTTACAAAACAAGGTGCTCGTTCACCCCTTCTGCCACGCGAGGGCTCAGCAAGAAGGTGCTACATGTGAAGCAGAACAATCCCTCACCAGACGCTGAATCTCCTGGTGCCTTGATCCTGGACTTTCCAGACTCTACAACTGTGAGTAGTAAATTTCTGTCATTTATAAGTTACTCAGTCCAGGGTGTTTTTTAAATAGTAGTCTGAGTGGATGAAGGCACAGGCTTTGTAGCCAAACCATGAAGCAGTACACCTATCTCAGAGCTATCTAGTCTTCCACGGGTCTCCGGTTAGCCTTGTATAGCAGACTATTTTCCAAAAATAGGCACAGCAATCTTTCTGCTCCCAGGTGCTTTTTCAGAATCGTGCCACTCCCCATCAAGAGGTGGCATCTAGCTGGACGAGGTGGCTCATGCCTGTAATCCCAGCACTTTGGGAGGCCAAGGCAGGCGGATCACTTGAGGTCAGGCGTTCAAGACTAGTCTGGCCAACATAGTGAAACCCTGTCTCTATTAAAAAACACAAAAATTATCCAGGCGTGGTGGTGCACACCTGTAATACCAGCTACTCGGGAGACTGAGGCAGAGAATCACTTGAACTCTGGTGACAGAGGCTGCAGTGAGCCAAGACGGTGCCAATGCATTCCAGCCTAGGCAACACAGCAAGACTCCATCTCAAAAAAAAAAAGAAAGAAAGAAAAAAAAGAGGTGGAGTCTATTTTCCCTCCCCTTGACCTACGCAGGTCTCTGTGTCTGCCCTGATGAATAGAGTGCAGCTGAAGTGATGCAGTGTGACTGCCAAGGTTTCATGAAGACAGAAGGCCTTCTGCCTGGCTGGTTCTTGTTAGGCTCACCCTGGATATCATTATCACCATGCTATGAGTGACCGCAACTAGCCTGAGTAAAGAGACCACATGGAGAGGTTCATGAAAAGGAACGGAGGCCCCCCCAGCCAACAGCCAGCACAGACCACAGGCAGGGGAGCCAGAGTCTTCAGAGGATCCCAGCCCCAGGCCTGAAGCCTTCCAGTGGAGGCCTGATACTGTGGAGCAGACACAAACTGTTTGCCTCCCCCAAAATCCTGATGTGCAGAAGCCATAAGCGTAAGAAATGAGCGTTTCCTTCCACTGAGTTTGGGGGTGATTTGTTCTATGACTCTGGTCACCAGAACACTGGGAAATAATGAACAAGCTGCTTCTCTTTGGGCCCGGTCTTTCTCGTCATTCAGGCCCATTTCACAGAAAGTGAGAAGGAAGAACAGGGACACTTCCACTTCCCCTTCTCATAGCCCACCCTCCCACATTCCTCATTCCTTCTTAGCAGTGAGATCTCATTTCCCCAGGAAAGCCTTCTCCTCTGTACCACCCCCTCCCCAAGCTCACCTCCCAGCTTACTCAGGTCTCCAATCACTGGCTCCCACAGTACCTTGGATTTTCCTTTACCCAGTTTGTGATTACATGTTTGTGGTTATTAATGAAACATAAGCTCCCCAAGGGGAAAGATCTTGCAGGAGCTGCTCACTGTGGTGTCGAGCCACTTAGCACAGTGCGTGGTACTGACTGAGTGAGCCAGACTGGCCAAAGGTCACAGTACTTGTATTATGTACTTAGTAATTAGTACTAGATCTGGGAATAGGACCTGGTGTCCCAGTGCTCAGTCAAAGGCTTCCCTGGCCACACCAGTTTGCCTCCACTCCAAACCTTCTGCTGCTTTTCTCAGCACCCAAACTTCTGACCATCTAGAAATTCAGGCACAGCGTCTACAGAGTCCTCCTCCAACCAAAAACATTCTGTCTTCATCTCGACAGCCAACTTCTTGCCAAAATAAGCCGGGAAAGGTTATGTGAGTGCCTGCAGTCCAGCAGGAGTTGAGCTAGTCTGAGAAGAAAAACAGAGAAGAAGGAAAGATCCTAAAACATTGATTTGTTTAAACTTCTTCACAAACTTTACAACACAAGGAAATCAACAGAGACAAGCTCATAATGAAGTAATCAGCCAACATGGCTAATATTCCAGCAACCAGAAATGATTCCCTACGTGTCATGGGGAAGATATGAATAGGGTCATTAAAATATGGCCAAGGAGGGGAGGGAGAGTTTACTTTTTCTGTCTCCTTAGAGTCTGTGTTCTGAAAGCGCAGCAGGAATTTAAACAAATAACAGGGAGGAATGGTGAATCTGATCACATTTAAAGAAAAAGCCCCTTTCAAACTTCTCTTTAAATCATTGGTTTCTACAAGTTTTGCTTTTTAAAAATGTTCCTGGCTTTTTTTCCTTCGAAATAAAATTTAGCATCAAATTGTTCTAACATTTTTCTGCATACTTTTTTCCTCTAGGTCAAGAAGAAATTGTTGCTCCATCATATAAGTGAATGTCAGGAGAAGGAAGGAGGGAGGGTAATAAGGAATGAAGTTCTGATGCATCCTCTATGATTCAAAAGAAAAAGAATAAAGTTAGCAGAGGATAAAAGGTATATGGAGAGAGCCACTCACAAAAAGGGCTGCTGCACTGGTGAAATGGTCCTGTGTTGGTCACATCCCCTCAGGGAGGGCAGCATTGGGTCCCTTGCATTTCAGATAAAATACAATTTTAGGAACAGGGGCTGAAGGGAGAGACGCTTCCACCCACCTCAACAGGGCAAATTTTTTTTTTTTTTTTTGACACAGAGTCTCAATTTGTGGCTCAGGCTGTAGTGCAGTGGTGCCATCTTGGCTCACTGCAACCTCTGCCTCCCGGGTTCTAACAATTCTCCTGCCTCAGCCTCCGGAGTAGCTAAGATTACAGGCGCACACCACCATGCCCTGTGAATTTTTGTATTTTCAGTAGAGACAGGTTTTCATCATGTTAGCCAGGGTGGACTCGAACTCCTGACCTCAGGTGATTACCTCACCTCCCAAAGTGCTGGGATTATAGGCATGAGCCACCGTGACCCGCCCAACAGGGCAAATTTAACTAAACTAATAGTACAACCACCTGTAGCTCTCTGAGGATGGCAGAGTGCTCTGACCTTAGACAAGTTACCTAACTTTTTAAAGCCACGGTCTTCCTACCTGTAAAAAGACAAGAAGAGAACATTCCTCACAGAGCTGTGAAAGCCCAATAATACAAAGAAAATATAACATCACCTGGCGCTTGGTAGAGTGTTCTACAAACGTTAGGAAGAAAAAAACCCGAAATTCCCCCCTAAGACCCTCATCGGGTAAGGACCCTGGGCCCTGGAGATTGGGGAGGCCCGGGGGTGTGGGAAGGACACTTTAGCCAGCTGCCCCCAATGCTCCTGCAAGCCTGGAGGCCCAGTTCCCGGCTGTGCTGTGGCTTGAGGACCCAGGGCTCCTCACTGAGTTCGCTTAAGCAAGTTCTTTCACACACAGGCCCATATACACTTTGGCTAGAAAAGTCAACGAGGAGTTTTTTCTTCCTTCTTTCTGTTGTTGTTGGGTTCTGATTACTTCCATCTGGCTTCAGCGGCTCGAGTGGAGTCTCCAAAACACAAAACACAACAAAAAACCCACCCTGCAAGACACATGCACCAAACCTAGAAGGCTGCTTCGCTTTTCGCCAGCGAGTGCTCAGATGGCGTTGAGTGCGAGCCGCGGAGGGGGGCGCCTCAGGACCCCCCCAGCACCTGCGCTCGCTGCCCGCGGGAGGAGGGTCTGCGTGGACCCAGCCCCCGGGTCCCTTCCCTGGAGTCCTCGGCTTCCGCCCCAGCGCCCAGAGAAGCGGGCGCCCTGGGAACAACGACCCGGGCATCTCCCGGCGGAGGGAAGTGGGTGGGCAGGGCGGGGGGATTTCAGAGATTGAAAACAGAGCAGCCCTAGCGCCTCAGCCCCGGCGCTCATCTGACTTGAGTTAGCGACACCCCCAACCCCCACCTCGGCGTCTAAAAAAAGTGTCGGAGATTGGCGCGTCCTCTGGTTTCTTTCTCGAACTTTCCGTGTAGGTGCGTTTTCTTTCCTAGGTGCTAGGTCGGGAGAGTCCCTGTGCGCCCCCTTTCCCCTGCCCTCCGCCTGGCGGCTTCCAGTCCCCCAGCGTCCCCCCGCGGGGAGCGGGCGGGTGCGCGGGGCCCGGGTGTGCCCGCACCATGCGCGCGGGGGCGCTGCTCAGTCAGGCGACGCTGATGGATTGCAGGAGTGCCGGCGCTCGCCAGCCGAGGCAGCACGGCTCCGCGGACTTTTTTTCAAACTCCCATCAATGAGACTTCGAGGAGGAGCGGGCGGCGGCGGCGGTGACTGCGGACGCGGAGGAAGGCGAGGAACCGCGGGAGGAGCCGGAGGAAAGAGCGCGGGCCGCGCGGCGCGCCGAAGCCTCGGGGAGCCGCCTGCTCGCCGGCGGTAGCGGCTGCGGGGCGCCCGCCAGCCTCTCGGTCCCCTCTCTCGCCTGGCCCGCCCCGCCCCGGCTGGCCGGAGCCCCGGCACTAGGCAGCCCGCGGAGGGTCGCCGCGCCAGCCAAGGTGGGATGGGGGCCCACAGCCACCGCCTGGCGCCCGAGAGGCCACCTGCGTGCTAGAGGCAAACTTTTGTCTCCCTCGGTAAAGTTCCATTGGCCTTCTTTTGCTTGCTTTTCGTGGCGAAGCGCCTCCCACCTCGGCCGAGCGCGGGCCGACTAGGATGCTGCGCCGTCGCGGAGGGTCCCTCGGCCGGGTACCGGTGCCTCGGCCTTGAGGTCGGGGCGCCGGGCTTCGGGGGACTTGAGGCTAGTGGGCGCGACTCCCCTTCGGGCTCTGGACTAGCAGGGCGGGGACGTAAGGAGGGTCCTGGGGCTTGGTTCTTGGCCCGGGGTCGATGTTGCACCCCCTCCATACCTGGGGGAGAGGGCCACTCTTCTCGGGGTGCACAGCGGGCCCGCCTTCGCGCGTGAGCCGGGGGCTGTTTTTTCAGGGGGTGGAGGGTGGGATCGGAGGCTGGGAAGCTCCAAAGCTAGCGGAGGTGGGCAGTGGGAGCGTGTTTGCTGGCGTGCTGAGCGCGGAGGGGCTGCGGCCAGCCACTTGAGAACTTCGAACTCCACTTCTCCGCGCTGCGCGTCCGGGAGCCCTGCCTTTCTTTCTTCCTTCCTCGCTCCTTCCTCCCCCTCGCCGGGCCCGGCCGCCCCCTCCCCCTCTGCTGGGCTCTCCTCCTCCTCCTCTCCTGCCCTCCGCCCTGAGATCCGCTTGACTTCCCGAAGGGATCCGCACCTAATCCTTTGCCGGGTCCTCCGGTTACCCCCCACCTCACTTTCATCCCTGCCCCCCTGCTCATCGTCTCCCCCCACCCCCGACAATCTCTCAACAAGTATATTTGCTGAGGAATTTGAAAAATCCACTACTGCAACTTGATCTGTGTGTGATGGATGGGGAGAGGCGCGGAGAGAGTTGGGCGCCAATCCTATTAAGGGTTTAGAGAGGGGAGAGTTTTCCCCAGACCAGGAGGGGGCGGGGGCGGGGAGCGGGGAGCGGGGAGGGAGCGTGTGCTTGCGTGTGTGAGTGTGAGCGCGCCCGCCGCACCGGGGAGCTGAGAGTCCACCCAGCTCGGCGCCTTTTCTGCCCGGCGGTAACTGCTGTCATTTCCTAGGAAACCCGACTTTGGCCGAGCGGGGAGCTGGGGATGGAGCCCGCGCGCCTCACCCTGGGTGACCAGTAGCTGAGGCTCTCGGGGACCTCTAATCTCCCCGCGAGGTGCCTCTCTCCGCTACCCTCTCTTTTGTGTAATTGTTCTGTGGCTCCTAGAGTTGATCCCAGCTGGAAAAGTAGACCTGTCCCTAGTGTCTCGTCGCGCGCCCTGGAGGTCTTGTAGGCAATCCTCGGTCCCCCAGCCCGGCCATTCCGCTCGATGCGCGACCTCTGGCACGGGCTTTGCAGCCCAGTGGCCGCGGCGGTGTCCCGGGCCCCTTCTCCACCGCCCTTACCGGGCGTGTGAAGGTTTAATCCCGACAGCTTCAGATAAAGGGAGCAGTTGTAAAACGCTCATAGGCTGTTTGCAGACGAGGCTCTGGGGGATGTAGGAGAATTTGAAAGTAAACGTTTCCCTCGCAAGCGGCATAAAATAGTGTTTAAACAAATATTGAATTGGCATGCTCAGGGGGCTCGGTGCCAAAAAGTAAAGTAAATAAACTGTGAAATCCAAAATATACAGCGGGGAAAGCGGAAGAATAGGCGGGCTTGTCACAGGCTTCCCTGATGAGACCAGTTTGTTCCAGCCACCTCACCTGCCAGCCTTCTCTCCGCCCATTTCCTTACCTTGCTGGGAGTTCCCTTGGCTGGGTTTCCCAGTGTGTTGGGGCAGGCTCTCCCCGGGCCTGGGAGCCGCTTTGCAGTTGCTCATTTAGGGGGAAGCTCACCGTCTGGCTACCTGGGCCGGTCTCCGCAGGGAAGGGAGGGCACCCTGCCTATGCCTGGGTGCCTCAAGTTTGGAGACTATTTCGGCTTTTCCCAGCTTCTGGTCTGTGCTGGGGCAGTCCTTCTAGAATGTGGAATCCAGATTCATCAGGGTCTTCTCTTTTTGACTATGTTGCTGCTTCTCTTGCTTCTTTCTTAGTCGTTCTTGCTTTTGTTTTCTTAGACTTGCCACTTCTCTTACAGGAAATTGTGGAGATGTTTTCTCTGGGATTCAAATTCCACTCAAACCCAGCCATATGGAAAGTTGTCGCTTGTCTGATGAGTTTTAAAGTTAATTATATTTGGTAAGATTTAGGGTAGTTTTGTATTTCCCCTCTGGTTTGAGAAATATGCCAGTGTCATGAAGCTATTTCATGATTTTAGGGAGATTTAAGCTAAGAAAGGGAATATCCTGCATTTGGAAGAGGCCACCTGCCCAGGAAGTTTCCCTCAGGTGAACCAGCCTGCAGTTGGGCCAGCATCTGAGTGAGAGACTGTGGTCAGAACAGTCTATTTGCAAAGCCACTTGGAGAGAATTAGAATGATAGGTAGAAAGAGCCTTCCGAGACAGGGCTGGGCTCCTAGGCTCACTGAGTGAGACTGCTGGAGATGGTTTTATCCTCTGTGGGAATTGATTTGATAGAATTTGCACAGGGTTCAGATTCCTTCAGCAGAGACTTCCAGGCTGCTCCCAAACTCACTCTGCTCCGAGCCTTGAAGGGAACCCTTGACTCGTGGCTTCCTTGAAGCTTGCATGGGGTTAGCGAGACCCTTGTGGCCAGGCAGCCTTGGAATGGAGTGCCACTTCACTCTCAGGGATGCTCTGGTCCGCTGGTGGGGAGAGCACCGAATGGAAAGTCAATCCTTTGAGTCGCTTGGTCAGAAGAGGGGGCCGGAGGGCTTCTGGTCAGCGGTTCATTGCCTGTCTGCGGGGGTCTTGGGAGATGTGTACTGTAGCTGGCTTGTTTGCACTGCAGACTGAAAAATACACAAATACTTCATGCTTTTTGTACTCCTACAAGTGTCCTGTACACAGTGCAGCCCCTGGGGCTGGATTAGCAAACCAGGGATTCAACAGGCAGGCAGACAAAATTGGATATTTGCCTAATAAACACCCTTCTTCCATTCTCCCCCCACATCCCTCCCCCGCTCCAGGGTATCCCAGGGGAAACTTCACTCGGCAGATGCCAGCAGATCCCTTTAAATGGGAATCGGAGGTTGTCATGTGCACTTTGAAAGCCTGTGTGACCCCCTCACACCCAGCTGGCTTGTTAAAGCCTAGAATCGGAGTCCTACATCCTTGTGTACTCTCTGGGTAGGGCAGCTGGCCTTTTCCCCAGGAAAGTGGGTTCAGCCCGGCTTCCTTTCATCTGCCTGGAGCTTGCTGGAGGGAGGTGGAGCAAACCAGCCTTGCTTCTTTGAGGCTGTGGGGAGGAGAAAGGGGTTCTACCTGGGCCAGAGCCTGTTTCCTAGTGCACGAGGGGCAGCCAAGCCAGGTGAACCATGCTGTGGACAGCTGCAGCTGTTCCCGCTGGGCCAGGGTCCTTTGAAAAGGAACCCGGGGGAGCACTTCCCCCTTTCTTCTTTTCAGTAAGTGTCAGAGGCATGGACAAGTGAAACACGTGAAGAATGCCAAAGAGAGAAACAGTGTTCTCAGATTCCAGCAAATTCAGAGGCAGAATCGGTGATTGTACCAACAACCAGAATGTACCGTGGTTTCAGTGGCTCCTGGACTTCTAAAGAAACTGCTCTCTAATTGTTTCCTCCGGCTTGTTTAACAGATTTGAGAAAGGGTCAACCGACATTGATGTTTGACAGTGTCCTTTGAAAAAGAGTGACACCTTCGACACTTTCCTGGTTTTCAAATAAACACACAACACCCGATTCAACGTTAATAATTTTCTCTGAAATTAATTTGAGGATTTGCTGTGGAATATCAAGAATCTAAAAAAAAGCAAATCATTGATTATTGTTTTTAGGTGTAGAGTATGACAAAAGCATCCTTAACCCAAAAAACTGTATTTAAAACCAGGGAAAATGCACAGATAACAGTATATTTTCTGCGCGTTTAATATCTTATTTCCCCCAGTTCTTTCATCAGCACAGTAATTCTCAATAATCCTGTTTGTGTTGTTTCTAGTTTCTTAAAAAACATACACATGGGGAAAGTAAGTAACTCATTTAAGATGTGACCAGCGAGTACTTATTAAACTGTTTTTGGGATTTGGGTTTAAATTGAATAATGTTTTGTGTGTGTGCTTGCACATGTGTGTTGTTAAAAAAAAAAACCAGGTTGCTGCAAAGTGTGTTTTCACTGTGAGTGCCGGGTTTCAGCTATTAGCATAAGAAAAAAAGTTTTAGTGCACTCACCATTGTCTTGAATGAAGAGTTCAGCAAAGGGAAGGAGAGCCGCAAAAGGGCGATGGTCCATTGAGATTCTTCAGCAGCCCCGAGCTCGTCATCTGTCTCTGAAATCCGTGATCGGATATCACTTTTATCTCGCTTTTCCATTCTCTGGCCTTTTTCACACGTTCACTTTTGTCAAGGTTTATTGATTATGTTTTCTTCTCTACAAATCTGTGGAAAATTTAATGAACCAAAAACAGCAGTGAAATAAAGGGGACTTTTTATTCATTAGCACGGGATTGGGATTGATTTCCCCCCTTTGGGCAGCCGAGGGCCCCAGGCCTCCTGCAGGCAGCGAGGGGGAGGAGGGAGGGTGGCCCTGCTGCAGGCTGAGGCGGGGACTCCACAGGCCTGTGGCCTCCATCCAGGCTGAGCACGGGCGCAGCCCTGAACTCCTGTCCCAAGTGAACTCTGAAAGCTTGTCCGCGATGGCTGTGCGGGTTGAGCCTGTATGCGACCACGCCGCAGCCCCCACATGCCATGTACTTCTGGGTCCTGGCTCAGTGGGCTTGGGGTGAGGTGGGGGCGGGGGGGTGTTTGTATTTCCCAGACTTATAAACCATTTGAGTGCTGGGCCTTCCCTGGGACACAGTTAAGTATCTCCCTTCCTCCAGACCCAGCTCAAACCTGTAATTAAGCAAAGCCCCTGATGTGATTACGCTTTGCTGACTCGGCCGGGTTTGGAGCCATTCCCTCTAGGAAAAAGGGTGAACTCTTGCTCTTTCCAGAGGCTTCCTGGGCAGATTGTGCTTCACGTCTATGTACACATGTCCGCTCTCTTCCTCTCCCTTCAGCCATCCGTCCTTCCTTTTTCTTTCTCTTTCCCCCTTTCTCTCATTTCTGTCCCGCCCCCATCCCCGCTTCTCTCTGGGTCTCTCCCTCTCCGTTCTCTCTCCGCGTCTCCTTTCTTCTCTCCCCCTCCGTTTCCCTCTCCTCTGTTTCCTCCTTCTCTCTCCCTCTCTTCCCATCTCTCCCTCCCGTTCCCTCCGCCCCCTCCCCGCCCCCGCCGTCTGGTTCTTCACCTCCCTCCGCGCCGGCGGGCGAGGCCGCATGTCCGGGCGGCGCCGACCGTGCCGCGGCCGGGGAACATTCGGTGCCCCGAGCGCCCCGGGCCCGCGGCCGCGGCCCTCCCACCTGCGCGCCGGCCTGGTTTGCAGCTTCCGAACAATGGCCACATTGTGGCGGCCGCACACCGGCCGCCGCTGGCGAGTGGCGGGAGGCCGGACCCTACTTGTGGCGAGTCGGGAAGAAAGCCAGCGGGTCAGGTCCCCACGGCCGCGCCCAGAGCGCGCGAGCGGCTCCCACCCGCGAAGGGCGCGGGTTCGGAAGGGCGCCCCGGGGCTTCCTCGCCCCACACTTCCCAATTGGCCCGCCCTCGTGCCCGCTTCCTCAGAAGGGGCTCCCAGTTGCCTTTACAGTTGGCGGAGTGAATGAGTGCGCTCCCCGGGAGCCTGGGGAGAGGGAGGCCACGGGACCAAACTTTTGGCGGCATCTGAAACTTTTTCTGTACGGCATCTGCAGATGGTAATCAGGAAGGCTGCCTTCTGCCCTGTTCCCTCCCGACGACGGGAAAGGAAGGGTGGTCCTCTCTTCCTTTAGTCTTGACCTGTAGGGATTCGAAACCTCTTAGCGCTCAAAAAGAAAGATCTTTGAATGCCTGATGTTAAAAGAGCATCCCTGAGTCGAAGATAGCCCCTTCAGCAGACGCTTAGCAATGCTGCTTTGTGTGCTGGACAATGCAGTAAGTCAGCCAGACTTTTGAGCCACATTTATAAGGAACTGTAAGGGCCGCTCAAGTACACTTGTGCTAAGTTGAATTGATTGAAATTTAATGGCGGTTAGTGGCGATGAATGGTAATGATTTTCCAGCGTATCTTTGGCATACTTGACATTAATAACTGGAGTGTGTGTGTACGCACGCCGAGAGCCCGCCACACACGTGAGGCCGTAGCATTATTCATTTCCAAGATGCCAGCCCTTTCTCTCCTCAAATCCTTTTCCTTCTCAGCATAATTCAGTTGTCAGGATGACTTTTTTTTTTTTTTTTTTAAAGGAAAGAGGGAAAGAGAAAAATCTTTCTCCATTGAGCACGTACATCATGTCAACATAATTTTGAGCTCATGATTTCTTTTCAATTCCTACATAAATCAGCTTCTAATATACAGAATGTGATGAATTTGTTTTAGCTGCCACCATGAATTAATGTTATGCAAATAGAAGCTTTGCAGGTGAAATGATTTACTTAATAATTTCAACTTCTAATATTTAAACTCATTCATTATGATGGAGTTAAAAAAACAAGTTCATATTTTTAAACCTGAGATGGGGAGATTAGTATGCAAGTATTTGCAGTGCAGGCAGCCCTTGATGACCAGAAAATACCTCTTAATTTGTCGATTCTCTGGGAATCTGCAGCTCACTGTGCCGTGGCCTAAGGAGTAGGGGATAGAAGACTTACTAAGTTTTGTCTGGTGGGGGACACAAATGCATTTACATAATTCCATCGCGACCATCAGTGGGTCTGAACTGACCATATCCAGTGGGTCTAGAACTGGCTCTGCTTTGGGAATCAAGGCTTCCATTTGAACTGGTCTTGAAGAATAACTGTAACTGCTGGGTAGAGAAGGGCAAAGGGCTCTGACATGCTGCTGCTTCCCTGCTCCCCTTCCTGCTTCTTTGTCCTTTGCTAGTTAAGACCATCTTAACACTGTAATTCCAGGGCTTTGGGAGGCCAAGGTGGGAGGATTGCTGGAGGCCAGGAGTTTGAGGCCAGCCTGGGCAACATAGTGAGACCCTGTCTCTATAAAAATAAAAATAAAAATAAAAGAGACTGTCTTAAGAGCCAGTCATTAAATACCTGCCTGGGAAGGTGACCCTCGTGTAGAAAGTTGGGCCAGAGGACTACCTGGAGAATGATAGGAAGACTTTCTTACATATACCATCTTTTCAGGCTGTTTTCCTCTGGAAGTTGAGGAAGAGCACAAGAGTAATAGATGGCTGAAGTATAAAGATAATTAGCCTGAACCCCTTGGAGTTATCCCCAGGGACAGGGAGACCCAGTCAATCAATAGCTGGGTGACCCTGTGCAAGTTACTTTGCCTCTCTCTGGGAGGGGGTGCTTGGTAGATGTCATCTCTCAGGTCCTCCCAGCTTCAAAACCCTCTGAGCTAGCACACACTGCCCGCAGGACAGCCATCTCTAAGAGTCAGACAGCAGGTAGGGTGGGAGGATCAGAGTGTGGAGAAAGGGAGGGTCTTGGGTACCCTCTGGGAACCCAAGGAATATGCCTCTCAAGGAATATGTCCTTCCTCCCCCTGCTGGCCACTCTTCCTAGCCAGCCACTGTGCTCAAGTACCTCTGGGATGTGGTCACAGGGTCAGCATAGATGGGGGTGTCCTTGGGGACATTGGCAGAGAGCTGAATGGTCTTTTCAGACTTTCCTGAAAGCTGAAGATCAGTGAAGGAAGGGCTGACACATAAATTTGTCTTGGATCTCCGAAGATGATAAGGGTGGAGTTTTGACTTCACTTTTCAAAAAATTGAGGTCGTTGCAGTCTGATGACAGGTTGAAGGCACATCACTCAGGTGTTTCTGCAGACGGCCCTGGGTTGCACTGTCATGATACATTGTGTGTGTCCAGGCAGTGACAGTATATTTAAGGCTGGCCCTCGCTGTCTGTGGAGATCAAGGTGAGGGGACATCTCTGTTGCTCTTGGGCTTGAGAGTATGCATGTGTTGCTTTGTTTACGTAGTGAAAGAAAAAAATTGGACTCAGTAGCTACTCAGTTACTTCTGTACTTTTCAGGTATGTGAATCAAGAGTTGGAACAGGATTGTAGGGTTTTAATGTGATTCAGGTACATTCATCTGCAGAAGATGTAGTACATAATATAGTAATTTACATACACAGTATAGTATGTTAGATTACCCTTCCTGCTGTTCAGTGTGAATGAGGGATGTGTGACATGTATATTTATGCTGATAGACATTAATACGGCTAAAACTTTAACTACCAGATTCCTTTAGGATTAGATTTCTTTCTTCTCCTAAAATGTGCTTGTACCCAAGAACCAGAAATTAGTTAATAGAGGCACATCTGAGAATAAGGCCGAAAAGGCCTCCTGGATGGGATTCAGGTGGAAAGCTTGTTAAATCATATTCAGAATCTTAGATTCCCCAGGGAGAACCCACTGAATGAGAATTCCTACAGAGTGGGTCCAGGAATCTGCATTTTATCCAGGATTTTCAGGGATGGGTGATAAGGAAGAATGTCTTTTTACTATCATGTCTCTCAGTTCTGGGATAGTCCAGGACTGGATTTTCAGCCAATTGCAGGATTTGCAGGATTTGCTGCCTGGACAGCTGTTGCGGCAAGGAAACTAGCTGAAAACAGAGACGCTTCTGCTCAACACGGCTCTGAGAAGTGGGCTTTAGGGTAGGGTCTCTGTTTCATAGGACAGTGGCCGAGATTGGAAGGTGGCTCTGGTGGTTACTTGCTTTTGCTGGCCCCCAGGAGAAACAAGAGAGTATATGAAGTCAACGTCTTGCTTTATGTGCTGTAGATTCTGTCCCAAGGGTCCCTGGGATGTCTCCTTTCTTTCTCCGTGTAAGGAATTGCAGTGCCATTAGGATGGCTGTTTCATTGCTTTGTGGCTAAAGTGGGACCAGTTTGGCATTGGACAGTTCGAGTAGGTCTTTTGGAGGTTTCACTCAAGGAGACAGATTGTTGGCTAGGGGTGGAGTTGCAGGAGAGGAAACTGTGGTGATGTCAGGCCTGGGAGCTGGAAGGAGCCTGCCCTGAGGATGAGCAGAGCCCTCCCTCATGCTCAGGAGCTTGGTTATGGGCCTTTCCTGTCACTACTGTCCTGCCGGCCTTAGAGACCTGGGCTCTTCCACACCTGCAGCTGTGACCATGTGGGGTGGCTTCTGGGGCTTTGATTCATACAGTTCTGCACTGCAGACTTCATTTGCTTGATGCTAATGTTACAGGTACACTTGGGCCAGGACTTCAAGAATGCATGGAAGAACACATGGGAAACATTTGAAATTGTGATGTGGGTGGGTCCTCATCCACCCTGCAGCTGGCTCACCTGGTGGCCATGTGGTGGGATTTGCTTTTCTGAAGAGGCTCAGGATTCCTTCTGCCCACATTTTTGCAGTTCTTCTGCTCAGGTAGACATATACAGCATATTGCAGGCTCTTGTTGGCACTGGGGGCCCTGTGAGAAGGGAAGTGGAATGTGGACTGCTGCCATTTCTATCTCCTCCGGGTCTCTGGTGTGCAAGACCTGGGTGCCACATCCTTCTGCAGGTGCAGGCCTGAGCCCCTAAGCCCACAGGACCCTGGTGCCCAGCCCAGCTGCTTTACCAAGAGCAGCTGAGGCCCCATGATCTAGTGCATTGCTTCTTCAGTGCTATCTCCCTCCATCTTCCTGGGGCCACCTTGCATGGGTGGTCAGTGAATGAGCAGGAAAAGCTGGAGGGGAGTCAGCTTACAAAAGACTGACAGCTCCTTTGGAAGCCCTGGTTGGCTGGACTCCTGGATTCCAAACCTGTGCTGGTGGTGGTGGAAGGCCTGTTCTCATGCTTACAGTGATTGTAGCAGTGAGTAGCTAAGCTCCCAGAGCAGTGCCTGGCTGTGGGCATCAGTAAGGCAGCCTTGCGCAGCACCTGTGTCCCCCTCAAGCTGAACCCCCATGAAGCTGCCCAGCTACTTGCCCAGCCAGAAAGCAGAGCCTAACAGAGGCCTGGATCTCTCTGCTCCAGCTAGCCCTCCCCCTCTGTGGGTACCTCTGTTTCCCCCATGGCCCAGGCCTTGCCTCTTCTGCTTCTGTTTCCTTGGGTTTTCCTTTATTTATGTTTGAAGATCCATGTCTTTGCTGGGCTCTGGTCTCTGTATTCAAGGTCTGGACTCTGGTTTAGCACCTGGATTCAAGCACACCTCTTTTTCCTGATGTAAAAGTATTAAAAACAGCAGCAAAACATTATTTGCCCCCTAAGATCTTAAAACTAAGACATGCCTCTGTACTGAAAATGTAAAATAAGGAGAAGCAGAAAAGGGAAAATTTGGTTAAATTTTCTGCCAGTCTCTATTTTTTAATGCAATTTTTTTTTGCTCTATCCTTTTTTACAAAATTGAGGTTACATTAATACAGTCTTGTAACTCCTGATTTAGTTAACATTACATCATGGACATCTTTCACGTTATTAATAACTTTTGTTAGTGTGATTTTTGTTAGCTACATAATATCCTTTTGTCTGTCTCGCTTGTGTTTTATCGTCCTTATACCACTGTGGATTTAGATTGTTTCTAGTCTTTGTTATTATAGATTATAATGGGATAGACATCCTTGAATATGAATGTTTACCTGAAATTCTCTTTCTTTAAGTAGATTTCCAGAAGTGGAATAACTTAGACTATTTGGGCAGCTGTTTTTCAGGTGCTTGTTAGGCCTTAATGGAGTTCCAGCAGTATGCACCTAGCTTTTGGGAAGAAATGGGAGGTGCTAGCTAGAGGTTTTCAGAACAGTATGCATAAATCAATGTCAGACAATTAGTGAGTGCCTTCTGCATGCTCAGACACGTGCAAGTCACTTGCAAAATAGGGCCTCGATTTGTGGATGGGTAAGCAGGGCCTCAGAGACACTGACGAGTCTCTACGTTCATCTGGGCAGTGGGGGCGGAGCTCTGAACAGAGGCAGGTTTACTAACCCCCAAGCCAGGACTCTCTCCCCAAGCTGGCTCCTGAGTGCTGCCCTGGGGGCAACTGGTTTGTCTCATGCATGGGCTATAGCCCTGAGTCTCAACTGGGCAGTGTCTCCAGGAGGCATCTGACCTACAACTAGGGAAATGCTGTTGGTATTTAGTGGGTAGAGGCCAGGGATGGTGCTAAGCATCTATAAACCACAGGCAGCCCATGACAAAGAATTTTGCAGCTGAAATGTCAGCTGTGCTGCTCTCCAGAAACCCTGAGTGGAGGCACATCATAAGGACCCCTCCCCTGCTGACACAACGGGACCCTGCCACTGGGGCTGCCCAGGGCCTCTGACAGCAGGACTGTCAAAGCAGATAGCAGTACTTTGTTCAAACCTAGTTCTCACACCAGGCTGAAAATCTTAAACCTTCTTTTCTGTGCCTTGAATTTGAAACAGCGTGGCAGGTGCCATCAAGAGGAATTCCTTGTGTAATCCATCAGTCAATCAGCTGGCACTTAACGGGAACATCTGTTATGTGCCCGGCACTTACTAAGCTCACAGCTGTAGGCACACCTTGCTAACTTGATTGTGGAGCCAGCAGTCTCCGAAATCCCAGCAGGTTTCTCAAATGTGCATCTTCCTCCTTCTCCTCCTTGCCTAGGAGGGAGCCTGCTGTAGGAAAAGCATGATCTCGAAAGGCATAGAGGAGCAGGAATTGCCCCAAACTGTTTTCCCCAAGACCCTGGATAGGTCTGTTTTCCTGGCTTCAGGCTGACAAGTTTCCCACTTCACAATGAATTTTGTGTTGAGCTACACCTGCAGCTACTAGTCAGAGAATGCAGAGTCCTGTTGGTATAACGAAAAGCCCCAGAGTGAAGGCCTTGGGCAGTGGCTCCTTTAATTAACCAGTGCGCCTCAGCAATTTGGAAGGCTTTCTCCAAAAGAGGGTCAGACTGGGTCTTCCAGGAGGAGGACTTTGCCAGCGGAGGGGTCAGGGAAGGAAGGGCAGTCTGGGCAGAGGACCTCACAGGGCAAGTGATGGACAGGGTGTGGCATTTCTGGAGCCTCTGGTTTGTGGGAGAGTCAGCGTGGGGTTGCCTCCAACAGGCAGCTTTGTGGTCCCCCAGATGACTCCTCTGACTTACTGCCTAGCCATGGTTTAGCTTCAGGTCATGGGACATAGATGGGCAGAGGGCCCAGGTTCTTCCTGAGGCTGGAACACTTGGGATCCTGATGTGCAGCAACATGATTGATCATCAGCTTTGCCTTTTCATTCTTCCCGTCTTGGGTTTGGGCTGACTCAGTTGCTAAAGTTATATCTTTCTGTCTGGTGGGTGGTGGTTCTCAGAATGCTCTCCACTATGATCCCCAGGCAAGATTATAGATTGAGATTAAGATTATAGGGATCTTGCATCCATCCATCCATCCATCCTCAGTTCATTGTCATCGGTCTATCCATCTATCCATTCATCGATCCATCTACCCATTCATCCATCCATCTGCCCATCCATCTATCCATCCATCCATCCATCCATCCTTGATTCATTGTCATCCATCTATCCATCTGCCCATCCATCCATCCACCCTACCATTCATCATCCATCATACATTTATGGACTACAAGGATTTTAAAGGCCTTTGCTATTGGTCCTTGGTGTACCCTTCCTCCCCATCCATGAAGCCAAGGGCCATGTCCTCTATAATAAAGTCTTTCCTACCACAGCCCTAGGTGCTCACTTGTCTCTGGGGTTTCCCTTGGTTATAACACTCATTAATACTGTCTTGCTGTTGTCTGTTTATTTGTGCTTAACAAATGTTTGCTTATAAATAAATTTTAGAAAATGTTTCAATGGGAGAAAATGGCATTTATTCCATTTTTTTTATGTTAACCAGGTAGTCTCCAGATTGAGCTCCTTGATTTGAGAAAGCAAGCACAATTGTTAATTAATGATTAGTTTTAATATAAGAGGGTTGTATTTTTAAAAAATCTAAGCATGTGTTATAGTTCATTTGGGCCCCACACATAATCCTGTTGCATAATATTCTTATGCCCTTTGGAGGGAACTTAGGTGGGAGGCAGGATGTTTTGGTAGATGAGGAATTGGAAACTTGGTGAGATAACCGGAGTTCCAGGCTGGCTTTGCCTGTGAGTTAACGTGAGACCTCAGAAGACGGGCCACTGTGCCTCTCTGGGCCTCGCCTTGTTCATTTCTCAGGACAGATCTTTTCTAGGACTCTGTAAGCTATGACGATCAGAGCCTGGGATCACAATTCCTCTGCTCATGATTACAGAGGGTTGTATTTGGAGTTTTTAGACTCATTGACAGTCATTTCACTGATGAACTTGAATAAGGCAGAAGTCCCTGACCTTAGTAGTCCCTTGGGAAGTGCTCATGTCTTTAAATGCTGTTGCATTTTAGGCCTACAAGGGGGCCTTGGGGACCAAGTGTCACATCAGCCCCCACCACTAGGTATAGGACGTGTCATACAGTGGTTAACAGCCTGAATGCAGTCGATATTATCACTAGCATTTTACAGATGCCAGTGAGGCTTTGTGATTTTTATTTTAAGATTATAGTGATCTTGCATTCATCATCCATTCATCTATCCAGCCATCCATCTATCCTTATTGGAATTGCTTTAAGTCCCAAAGATAGAACATCAACGTCACAGCTCCCTCTGCTCCCTGGGGTCGGTTTCTCATCCACCAGGATATCCACAGGGACATGAGGCTCTGCCGTATCCTCTGGAGGGAGGGCAGGGCACAGGCTTTGTCTCAGCAGAGACGTCCTCTGCCTGGGTGGCCCCATGTGGTCCTGTTGTTAGCCTCAGCCCCTCCCACTCCAGGAGGAAGTCCACTCACTTGTCCCTTCTGTGTCCCCAGCTCTCCGAGGGAGGCCTGAGGCTAGTCCTTTCCCAGGCTAGCTCACCACCCGCCTTTTTTGGGAAAGTTTGGGTGCTGTGCTTCCACAGAAGCCAGCAGGACATTAGTTTGGCCCCAGGGCTAGTGCTCCCTTGAGGGGTACTGTCCAGCTGTGGCACAGCCATTGGGAAGGGACAGGTGCATCAGCCAGTTTGTTGGGAAGATTCTGTGGAGGCGCCGGAGACAGACTGCAAACCCAGCTCTGGGCTGCCATTTTCTCATCTGTAAAATGAGGGTAACTCAGACCCATCTCAGGTTGGGTTGGAAGTAAAAGAGTTAGTATGAGACAAGTACCTGGTACACAGTAAGTGCACAATCAATATTGGTTATTATTATTAAAAAGGCAGTCTGTGTGGGCACGATGTGTTTGGCAGCTACCACTCTAGTGACTCATTTGGGCTCTTGTTAAGCAAAATCCTCATTCTCATTTAGCACGCTGCTTGTTTACACCATAGTTCCCATCTTACTGGGCCTTAACAACTCAGCTTCTGCCGAAAGACATCCTGGCAGGGAGCAGAGCCTGCCCTTCCCAGAACCTGGATACTTCTGTGCCCTTTTCTGTGGCCAGGAAAGGGATCTGTTGTTTAGCAGGGAGCGCTTCTAAGAGGTGCCTGGTACAGTGTCTTACCTTTGTCACCTTCACGCTGCTGGAGGCTCCACTGGGCCTGAGGGTGATGGCCCGGTACCACCTGCCTCTGCCTTGGTCTGCAGAGGCCTCTCCGAAGCCGGCCTTCCAGACAGATCCCTCCTGAAGCCAGGACAGTGGCCCCCAACCCCTGGACCTGCTCCAGCTATGGAGACTGCTGCTGGTTGGGGAAGGTACACGTGGAGTCATGAGGGTACTGACTGTGGGCTCCCACAGGGCCGACCCTCTGCAGCTGCTCAGTGTGAATTCTGAAGGATAGAACAGCTGGAAAGGGCCCTGGAAGGATTCCTTGCCCAAAACTGGCCTTTTCCCATCTTTACCCCAACTTAGGGATCACGATGGCCCAAATATTAAAATAACATTTGTTCTTCTAGTTTTTTTTGTTCTGTTTTTGGGTCTGTTTAATTTTAGTCTTTTTTTTTTTTCTGTGAATATTTGTCCTCTCCACCATTCTCTCCTTTCCCTGAAACTTTACAGATTTTAGATTGTATGGTTTACAGTTTTGCATCCTGTACTTTTTACTTAATACTTTTTGATAAGCATTTGTTGTAGCCCTGTCAAAATGATTACTCTATTGTGGACATAAAAGCTAATTTTTCTCTATCATAAGTAATTATTCTCCAAACACCCTTGTATGTAAATACTCTGAGATTATTAGTATGCATAACTTTCTCTTTTAAATAAAAACAGATCCTTTATAAAATAATTATGAAAAAATTCCTTTAAAGAGAAAAGAAGCCATTCTGGACTCCAGGCCCACGTTGGTGTTCGCTGTGGGTAATGCCCTCACATAGTGATGAGTTCCTTCTCGGCCTTTCTCTATGTTTATGAATACCTTTTGCACTCGTGGGATCACAGTACAGATAGTGTTTTGCGATCTACTTTTTTCACTTAACACTGTATCACTGTGTATGTGTTCCCACAGATATGTCTTTGACCACATTCTTTGAGTACATTTCCAGAGGTAGAATTCTTGATCAAAGATGAGACCATGTTTAAGGCTCTTTATTCATATTTCTGGGCAAGTGATTAAAAAGGTAACTACTCCAGGGGAAGGCAGCACATGAAGCCAGTTTCTTTCTGATGCAAACGTAATAAAGATACAAAAGGTTAAACATTCAGAAATGTATAGTGTTGAGTGAGTGGGACCCCCACTAGAGAGAACCACTGTTAGTGAGTATGCCCGTGTCTCTACCATTTCTCAGTTGATATAGACCAGTGTTTTATTATCAGCATTTATTTTTACACCAGTGGGATCATACTGCTACAGTGTTTGGCAATTTGCTTTCTTTGTGGTCATTTAGCAATGTGTCTTGGCATTCTATCCGGGTGTGTACATATATATAATATGTGTGTAGATCAACCTCACTCATTTTCTTTCTTGCCTATTTAATTTTTATGTACATTTATTTATTTATTGGATACTAACATATCTACATGGTTAATAATTTCAGAAAGCATGAAGGTTATGCATACATTATAAAGTACTCCTACCACTGCCACAGCCCAGCCACCCAAAACCTATGAAGGATGCTGGTTTTTTGTGTATCCTTCCTGAAATAAGTTTTGTGCAAGTGGCATGGAAACGAATATAAAATCCCTTTTTTTAAATACACAAATGGAAACATATTTTACAGCCTGTATTGAAACCTGCCTTTTTCACCCACCTTTTCGTGTGAGCACATAAACGCCCATTCCATGTGCCTGCGCAGGGTACCATTTGCCACTATAAGCAAGGTTGCATTGAATAACCTTATGCCATTTCACATACATGAACAGATCATTGTAGATAAATTCCTAGAACTTCTGGATGTAAAACTTCCGGGTATAAGGGGAAATGGGTTTTTTTCCCTCTACTTTTTTTTTTTTTTTAAGATAGAATCTTGCTCTGTCGCCCAGGCTGGAGAGTGCAGTGGCACGATCTTGGCTCATTGCAACCTCTGCCTCCTGGGTTCAAGCGATTCTCCTGCCTCAGCCTCCCAAGTAGCTGGGATCACAGATGCCCACTGCCACACCCAGCTAATTTTTGTATTTTTAGAAGTGACAGGGTTTCGCCATGTTAGCCAGGCTAGTTTTGAACTCCTGAGTTCAGGTGATCCACCTGCCTTGGGCCTCCCAAAGTGTGCTGGGATTACAGGTATGAGCCACCTTGCCTGGCCTCTCTATGTATTTTAATCTTTGCAACTTGATAGAAGAAAAAAATCTGGTTGTTTCAGTTTTCATTTTTTAAGCATCAGTAATATGAAATATTTAAATACTTTATTTTCCATTGTATTTCTCTGTGTGTTTATTAGCTGCTTGTGTTTCTTAGCAATTTTTCCATCAGTGTCTTTGTTTTTTCTTAAAGATTTGTATGTTTCCGTAAATTAAAGCTATTTCTTCTGCTTCTCACACGTCACATACATTTTCTTCTTTTGCCATCTTTATTAAAATTGTTTTTTATTTTTATAGATTTAGGAGGTACAAGTGCAGTGTCGTTATGTGGATATATTGCTCAGTGGTGAAGTCTGAGATTTTAGTGTAACCATCACCAGATAGGGTGCATTGTACCCATTAGGCAATTTCTCATGAGGGTGGGTGTTTTTGTACTTTAGATAGATCTTGGTAAATCACTTTCCATAAAGTTTACACTCCCACCAGCAATATACGAGAGTGCTTATCTGCCCAAATCCACATCGGCAGGAAGGGTTATCAACTTATTGATCCTCACCAATCTGATAGTTGGAAGAGAAACTACGTTTCAGCGGAGTTTTAAAAAATGTCCAGTTTAATAAAGTTTCACTTACGTGTGCAGACCATCACCACAATCAAGATAATGGACATATCCATCATCCGAAGAAGCTTCTTCATGCCCCTCTGTAATCTGTCCCCCAACTCCATCCCCTGGCCTTCTCTGGCAACCACTGATCTGCTTTCTGTCATTTTCTGGAGCTTATGAAAATGGAACCATATAGGATGTACTCATTTTTGTGTGGCTTCTTTCACTCACCACAATTATGTTGGAATTCATCCATGTTGCTGCCCGTGTCAACAGTTCATTCATTTTTATTGCCGAGTAGTATTTCATTATATGGATATACCATAGTTTGTTTATCCAGATGCCTGTTGATGGACATTTAGGTTTTTTCCTGTTTCGAGCTGTTACACATGAGGCTGCTTTGACCATTTCTGTATTAAGTCATTGTATGGGCATATGCTCTCCTTTTCTCTTGGGTAAACATTGAAGAGTAGAATGCCTGGATCATATGGTAGGTGTGTCTGGGTCAGAAGGTTGGTATATTGAACTTTTTAAGCAACCAAAAAACTGTTTAACAAAGCAGGTGTACCATTTTATATTCCCACCAATGGTATATGAGAGTTCCATTCCTATCACATCCTAGGCAACACTTGGAATAGCCAGTCTTTTGAATTTTAGCCACTTTTATAGGTGTATATATTATTGTGGTTTTAGTTTTCGTTTTCTTAATGACCAGTGATGTGATTCTTTTGGTGTGCTTTATTGCCACTGCATATTGTCTTTAGTGAAAAGTCTAAGCAAATCTTCTGCTCATTTTTTTTTTTTAACATGCGTTGGTTGTTTTCTTATTACTCGGTTTTGAGAATTCTTTATATATTTTGAATAGAAGTCTTTTGCAAATATCCCAGCCTGTGGCTTATCTTTTCATTTTCTTAAGAGTGTCTTTTGTAGACTAAACGATTTTAGTTTTGATGAACTCCAGTTTATCAAATTTTTCTTTTATAGAACATGCATTTGGAATTATATCTAAGAAATATTTGCCTAAATTGAAGTAACAAGATTTCTCTTATGTTTTTTTAGAAGTATTAAGGTTTTAGGTTTTAAATTTAATGTATGATATATATTAAATTGTTGTTAATATTTGTATAGAGTACAAAGTATGTATCAAAGTTCTTTTAAAAAATAGTTTCAGCACCACTTGTTTAAAAGACTATTCTGTTTACATCAAGTTGCCTTTGCACCTTTGTAAAAAATCTGTTTCCCATATATGTGTGGGCCTTTTCTGGACTTTCTGTTCTGTTCTTTTGATCTATTTGCGTATATTGACAAGGACATCATACTTTCTTGGTTATTGTTGCTTTTTAACAAGACTTTAAGTCAGGTAGCTTAGCTCTCTAAGTTTTTTTTTTTTTTTTTTTATTTTTCAGACTTTGAATTCTAGGTCCTTTGCATTTTAATATGAAGTTTGGAATCAACTTGGCAATCTCTCCAAAAACCCTGCTTTTAAGATTTTGATTGTGATTGTGGTGAATATAGATACATTTGGAGATAATTGACGTCTTAATAATGTTGAATAATCTGGCTCAAGAACAAGGTATGCCCTTCCATTTATTTACGTCTACTTCACACTCTCCCAGCAACTTTTTTTTTTTTATCACTTTTAGTGTAAAAGTACTGTACATCTTTTTTCAGATTTATTCTAAGATATTTTATGTTTTTTGATACTGTTATAAGGTTATTTTAAAATTTCAGTTGGCTAATATTAAAGAATTGAATTGGTTTGTGTACATTGCTCTTATATCCTGCTTTTTTGCAGAGGTTATCAGATTTTATACATAAATGATTATGTTATCAGTGAATACAGATAGTTTTACTTCTTCCTTTATAATCTGAATGTCTTTTATTTAGTATTTTCCCTTTCACTGGCTAGAACCTGCAGTACAGTGTTGCCTAGAGGTGGTGAGAGTTGTCATCCTTGTCTTGTTTTTGATTTTAGATTGGATAACATAATAAATTGCAGTAACTGGTTTTCAACTGTTCAAACAATTCTTTAAAATTTCCTTTGTGTATTTCAAAGCTCTGTTATTAGGTACATAGATGTTTAGGATTATTATGTCCTTTTAATGAATGAACTCCTTTGTCATGGTATCAGATGACTTTCTTTATCATCTCTGCTAATATTCCTTGCTCTGACTGCTTCCATGATTTTCTGTGGGTTTGTAGTTTTTATTAAATTTGGAAAATTTTTAGTCTTTATGTCTTTAAATATTTCTTCTGTCTATCCTCTATGTTCCATTTCTCCTTTGGGGACTCCAGTTACATGCATATTAGGCAGCCTTGAGGTCATCCCAGAAGCTCATATGCTCTTTTCTAATTGTTTTCCTCTGTTTATAATACTGGATAGTTTTTATTGCTGTTTCTTCAAGTTCACAGATCTTTTTTCTTCAGTGTCTATCTACCACCAATTCCATTTAGTGTATTTTTCATCTTTAGAAGTTTGATTGGGTCTTTTTATATCTTTCGTGTCTTCATTTAACTCTTTGGACCCAGGAATTCAGTTATAACTACTGTTTTCATGTGCTCATCTGCCAATTCTAACATTTGTACCTGCTTTGGCTCAGTTTTGATTGATGTTCGTTTTCCTCATATACTTTTCTGCCTCTTTTTTTTTTTGGCATATCTGGTCATCTTTGATGGATGCTAGAATATTTTAAGTTTTATCTTACTGGGTGTTGAATATTTTTGTCTTACTATAAATATTCTTGAGATTTTTTCTGGGATATAATTTATTTACTTGGAAAGTTTAATCTTTTTAGGTTTGTTAGATGGGACCAGAACTTAGGGCTAATTATTCCTTGCTATTGAGGCAAAATGCTTCAGCGTTCTCTACCCAAGGCTGTGTGACTTTTGAGGTTTTCCAGGCTGGCTGATGGGCATAGGCACTCGGCTTGGAGAAAGAAAAGTATGTGCTGATTCTATTCTGCAATGCTCCAGGGGATCCCCCTGCAAGATCACCAACGTTCCCCTTCTGTTCAGCTCTTCCCTCTGGTGTTCCGCCATGCAGTCCCCTAGTTACCCTGATGTCCCTCCCCTCCAACTCCATCTCCATCTCCTCAACTCAGGAGATGTTCTCCTCACCAGGCTCTGCTTGGGTTACCCTTCCCTGTGCTGTGGCCTGGAAACACTCTCTGGGCGGGAAGCTGGGGTAAGCTAAGGCTCACCTCGTTGATTTTTGTTCCTTCATTCCCTGATGTTCATTGTCCTGAAAAGCCATTGTTTCCATGGTTTTGACTGGTTATTTGATGGTTTGGGGAGGGAGGTTAAATCTGGTCCCTGTTATTCCATCTTGGCCAAAGCAGAGAGCTCTCACCTTGCACTTTTCCCACTAGCAGGCCCTTTCTGATTTTAAGTGGTGTAAGTGTTCCACTGTAAGGATAGTCTTCACCCTGATGTGTTTATGACCTGACAGGAGAGGCTGGTGTGGCCAGTGGTGTGAGGAGGGATGGCTGGGGAGGGGCCTGAAGCTGACTGCGGCAAGGACATCTCACCACTTATCCTGGTCGCCTGGCCTTGAGGGACTAGGCCTCACAGAACATCTGCGTGGGCCGGAGGTTTGCATATTACTTCTAGCACCACACACAGTCTCAGCAGTTTTTCCAAGGGCTTTGTGCACAGCTGAGCGTGGGAGCCGCGTCGGGGCAGAAAGCCCCAAAGTGCTCGGGCTTGCCAGCAAAGGCACTCTTCCACGATGCTGTCATGGGGAGAGGGGAGAGTGGAAGTGGGAAGGGCCGATGTGAATGGTGCTGGCTGGGAGGCCTGGCTTCCTCCCCCTGACCGGGCCTCTCCGACCTGGCTGCAGGACCCAGGACCCTCCCCTGTGAGGGAGTGCTGGGGCCGAGGCACAGATGTTCAGCCTGGTCCCTGGCCTGCCAAATGCCTAGGAGAGGGGAAGCCACGGTGGGGCCCCAGGCCTAGACCCAGGGCTCCTTATAATGTCAGAGCTCGGCTGCAGCAGTGCAAAATGGAAAATGTCTGCTGGGCCTGCAGCCTTGGGCAGGGTGGCTGTAAATCATCTAGGAGGCTGTGAGAGCTGTCCTTGGGCCTCCTTGGCCTGGGAGTGAGGGCCGTGGGTGGGCCCTGGGGAGCCCACCATCCAAAGGTCAGGCCAGGCCAGCCATGGGAGAGGCAGAGTGAGGATCAACAGGCCCCAGAGACTGGCCGCTCCTACCATCCTGTTGCACAGAAGGGGAAGGGCAGTGGTGGTGATGTCCAGGGACATACAGCCTGATCAAGGCTAAAGTGCAGCTGGCCTTCCCTTCCCCTCTGGAGGAAGGGGACACGATGATTGGGGGCCAGGCCCTTCCTGTGCTGCATCCTGAATGGTCCTCCCTGCGCCCAATCCTACATGATCCTCCCTGCATCCGCCTACCCTGGCAGCTTTCCTTCTGCTCGTGGAGATGTGGTTGGCTGTATGAGGCCACGCAACCAAGTGCAGCAGCAGAGCTGGTCTGAGAATGTAGGAAAAAACAGACTCAGTTTCTCTTATGCTCTCACTCAATCAACACAGAAAACATGCGTGACCAAACGTGGGGCTTCTCCTCATACCCAGAGCAAGCAAGCACTTCTGCAGTGAATATCAGCTAGGTGTTCTCCAATTCGATTCAGTTTTGACCCTGTCTACCTGGAGACAGCACCAGATCCCGCAGGTTGAGAGCTCAGTCCCACAAGACCACACCTACTTCGATGCCAATCTCAAGTACAGGTGCTTCAAGTACCTGTGCTTCTGACCAACCAGCTATAAATCTGCGTTCCCACGCCCCCTTCCTTGGATGTGATTAATGTGCTAGAGCAGCTCACAGAACTTGGGAAACAGTTACTGTAAAGGATATTACAAAGGATAAAGATAAAGAGATATACAGGGTGAGGCAAAGGGGTGGGGTGCAGAGCCTTTATGTCCTTCTGGGTGCGCCACTCACTAGGAACCACGTGCTCAGCTATCTGGAAGCTCCTGAACCCAGTCCTTTTGGGTTGTTATGGAGGCTTAATTACATATGCATGACTGATTAAACCATTGGCCATTGGTGATCAACTTAACCTTCAGCCTCTTACTTCTCCGAAGTTGGAGGCAGAGCCGAAAGTCCTAACCCTTTCCTCTGCCTTGCATTTTCAGGTGGCCAGCTTCCATCCTGAAACTACTTAGGGCCTACCTAGTTATGGTCAACTCATCAGCGTACAAAAGGAGACTCATTTCTCTGGAGATTCTAAGGGTTTTATGCCAGGAAACAAGGAGGAAGACTATATATTTTTTACACTATCACAGCTGGACAGTTCAGCCTATGTGTCCTCGGGTGAGAGACCCGTGGGAGCTCTTGGATGAGAGAGGGACTTCAGCCTTAGGGCTGCTCCTTGTGAGATTCCCCAATGGCATCCCCAGCCTCCCACCCTACAGTGTTGGGTCACCCTCCCAAGGGCAGGGTGATGGGCCGGCTCTGCAGCTTCAGGGGAGGCGCTGGCCCCCTGGGCCTCAATTGCTGTCTCTGGCTGATGAATGGGGTGTGCTAGATAGTCTGGGGCCCGTTCCAACTCTACAACTTCTCGGAGTCTCCTTTTCTCCTGGGATTTGGGTTCTCCGAGGGATGCCAGGCCAGTGGGATGGGCCTATGTCGGGTCCAAGGAGGTCTGTGGCCTCCTGGGTGCCATTGCTGTGCTTTTGAGGGAAATCTGAAATTCTGAGCCTTCCCAGGACCGGAAGGGACAAGTGATTTCCCAGGAAGAGGAGGCAAGATGGACCCTTCCCCAGACCTGGAGTGACTTCTGGAGGTTGTGTTGGGAGATTTTGGGGACTCTTCCCCTTTGGCACATGTGTATGGAGACACATCTTTAGATGTTACTGGGGAGGTGACCCCACTGGGATCATCACCCGGTCTCCTTGGTGACTTGTCTCAGGCCAGGGATGCTGCATCCCCCCATTTGCCTGCCCCCATACTTGGTGCTGCTAAGCCTTGGCTGGCTCTTGGGCCACGGCAGCCCACGTTTCCCTGTGGCTCAGACCTCACCTCTCTCTCTTTTGGCTCTTTTTTTCTCATGCCCCAAAGTTTGGTGTCTGCCTCCTTGCAAAAATCAAAACAAAATTGTCATGTTTTCAGGTCCTGTGGAATGCCGCCCTTTAATTCCTCTTCATTAGACATGCTTTTCTTCTCCAAGCCTGTCCTGGGAAGGTTCTCCTGACCCTGAACGCCCTCTTGCGCAATCCTGCTGGGCAGTCCCGCGGCTGTGAGGTCTGCTGAGGCGGGCCTTGCCCTGCACAGGAAAAGAGAGGTGGGAAGGAGAGGAGAGCGGCTGGGCCTGGACCACACCTTGGGGCTGCTACAGTGAATGCTGTGGCCAGACATTTCTTTCCGTCTATGGATGGTTTGGATCTTGGTGTAGTTTCACGGGTTTTCAAAATAAAGGAGAATGAGGTGGCAGGAGAAAGTCAGGTGGCCAGGGACGAAGATCACCTTGGTTACCAGACTCCACCGGCTGCATTCAGGCTAGGATCTTGGCTAGGTGGAAAAACTTGGGGCTTGACCCGGGGATGGGGACAGAGGGACCAGGTGGGGACAGAAGTGGATGCGAGTAGAGGGAAGAACTGGGAAAGCAGCCCTGGGCTTGTTGAGATCCCAGAGCCCGGGAGGTGAGACCAAACATTCTCACGGCCCAGCTCAGGGGGCAGCTGCGACTCTCCCTGTTCTTTGCTCCCCAACTCAGATTGGCTGTAGACAAGGTGGACAGAGGAGTTTGCAGCTGTAACCCAGTGGAGATGTGTGTGCAGAAATGGAGGAGTAGTGGGATAGAGAGGGCTAGGAGGGGTGTGGGGGCAGACACAGAGGGCCAGGGGCTCGGGGGTTAGGAGAGCACTTGGTCCCAGCCCAAGAGAGCTACCTCCCCTGCCTCCCTAAAGCCGCCCAGCCCATTGTTTGCTCCTCCAGCTTCCTGCCTGCCCTGCGGAGCCGAGCAGGAGCCGCTTGTCCTTTTCCAGGATGCCAGGCCCTTCCCTCCCCCAGGGCTCTGTGCTGCGCCAGTGCAGACGGCAGCTTTCTTAGTGTATGGCTTGGGGCAGGGACAGGGGCTCCCCAGAAGCAGTGATTGCTTGGGGGGAGATTTTGCCCTCTCAAGGTCCTTAGCCAGAGGGAGGAGCCTCCAGAAAAGGGTTATTCCCCTTCTTCAGGTGCAAATTAGAATACTAGGCAAAATAACAGTCAGTTTCTGGTGCTGCTTTGCTGCAGCACAGCTGATGGCAGACATTCAGGTAACGAGAGGCACCCACGTAGCTGGCCGTTCTGGTGCCCCTCCTGCTGGGGGCACAGGGAGGTGGCTGCCCCCCTTGCCCAGGGACCTAATGAGACTGAGTACCCCAAGCTGGTGACAGTCCTGGCCTGTAAGGCGGGTCTCCTGGTTAGGGGGTTCTATTGGGGCAAGGACCCTGGCTCTGGTCCTGAGGCTGGCCTTTGCAAGGGGTCAGAGCTTGCGAGGGACTTTGCCTGCATTTCTCATTGTGTGACCTCAGCACCTAACTTGCGTAGTCGTTCCTGCTGGTGGACCTGTTTGAGTGATGAAGAAATGGAGGTGCCACAGCCTTAAGGAACCCGTCTGGGACCACACAGCTGTAAGCCTGCCTGCTAGAATTTGCAGGCAGGCCAGCTGGTACCAAGGCTGGGGTCTCTCCCCAACACCAGAGTCCACAGCTAAGTGACTGAGACAGGCAGGAGGAGAGTCACAGGAAGGGGCAGGCCCCAAGAAGGCACAAGCACACCTCTTCCTTACAGCTGGTGGGAGCCCTGACCCTCCCATGACAGACTCCACCGCTTCCTTGCTGCACCTCGGCATCTCCCTGAGAACGTCACAGGCCTCCCCATTGAGGGTGTCGAGGGCCCATAGCTAGTGCAGGCTCCGCACCAGCCCCCAGGCCCTGGCCCTTGTCTTTGCCCGTCCCACCATGGAAGGAAGGTGTACAGAGACGCGCTGCTCTCTGAGCCCTGTCTTCTTTCCCTTTAGTGAAGGCATGGGGCTAGGGAGACCCGAGGGCCCTTGGCTCAACAGTGGATGGAAGTGGAGTCCTGAGTTGAGTGTTGTGAAATTTCGCTGCTGGAGGGATCCGAGGAGGAAAGGCTTCAGTGGCTGGGGACTCGGGAGGGCTTTGAGGCCAAGGTTAGAGCTTGGCAGGATGAAGAGAAGGACAAGGCATTCCAGATGGGGGACCACATGGCAAATCCCTGGGAGGTTCTGGAGCCTGGCATACATACTCAGCCCAAGGGGCATCCCTGCCCCCTCTGTTTCCCACTGTGCCCTGTCGCCACCTGGATTCATCTTGGGTTCTCTGAATGTCCCCTTTCTGCCCCCACCACAGGCCCAGTTGGCCATGTCCTTCTTTGTGCCTCTGTCTCCCCCGGGTCTGACTCCTGTCAGATCGCTGCCATACTTTTGATTGATTAGCTGGGTCTCAGATCTGTGTTTTCTTTACCTAAAGGAGCTCCTGGCATCTATCAGCCATTATCCGTGTTTGCTGAATGAATGACTGAATGAATGAGTGGCTAGGTGGATAGATGGAATGGGTGGACACATTTGTTGGACTGAGGGGACTTGAAGGCCCTCACAGTGGCTGGGCCACTGGACAGAGAAAGCCAGGGGAATGGGGGGATAAAGGGAACTGTCTCTTGGCAAGAATCTGATCTATCACTGTGGATGGGCTTGTCCTGAGCAGCAGGTTTGGTGACAGCCAAGGCCAGGCATCCAGTGGGTGCTCTGGCATGCTCACTGCTGTCTGGCCCTTGGGGAAAGCTGTAGGGGCCAGCTCAGAAACCCTCTGTGCTATGGGTCCACCCACCCACTGCCCTGCATACAGAGGGGCCTGCCTTCTACTCCCAGCCTGCTGGGCAGAATGACAAGAAGCCATGCCTGGTAGCCACCATGCCTTATTGCCCCACACCCAGCAGCAGTGCCGGGTGCTTGGAACAGCTTTACTAAAGGAGTGGTGCATGGACTGGGCCTGCCAGTGACGTGTCTGCGGGGTGGGGCTGGGAAAGGCAAGTCAGGGCCAAAAAACAAAATGGTTTTCAAAGGTTTGGGGCAGGTTCCATCAAAGGAGTGGGTTTTGTCAATAAGTGGACCTTTTGTACTTCCCAAGCCAGCTGGCCGGCCAGAGCTTCGGGAAGCCTGTGTGTCCAGGGAGATGACTGCATAGCCCTGCGAGGGCATCTCCCTCTAAGAACTTTCCCACCGGCTCCCAAGAAGAGCTGCACTGGTGATGTGGGGCCTTTGTGTCCCCCAGGCCTCATGTGCTGGGCCAAAGCCCCCTGGGTCCTCCTGCATTGTCACCGGGACCTGCCTGCTGACCCTCAGGACTTCAGGGAGGGTAGGCTCTGCCCTGAAGAGGTGCCAACGAAGTGGCAGAGCTGACTGGCAGGCTCGTGGTGCAGCCGGAGGCCTCAGGGGACACCTTCTGCTGTGCTGGGGAGGGAGGTCACGGGATCTCAAGACTACCCAGAGAAGACCCAGAATTCGCCTCCAGGCTGCCAGGAGCAGGGTTTCTGGTTGCAGCTTCTTGACACACATGTGAGATGTGTCCCCAGTAATTTGCTAAGCTAGGTACACATCAGGTGTTTCTGTAATGCTTTAATTTTTTTTAAAGAATTGATTACTTCCAGGTTTGCCTTTTCATGTCATCCTCACTTGTACCCCTCACCTGAGTGGGAGTGAGGGGCCGGGTCACACTAGGTGTTGGAGGGAGCCTGGGCTGCAGGCAAGCCTGGCTCGGCGTCCTGTGCTGTGTGTGTGGAAGGGAACAGGGTTGCCCAGAGTTTGCTTTTCACTCCCCTTTGCATAAGCTGCTGCAGGTAGAAAGGGCTGGGGCCCATGTGAATTTGGGAGAAGCCACGTGCTCTGTGGTTTTTCCGGATCTTAAAAGTGCGTGTTGCTATTCTGAAGGCTCTTGAGAAGCCCTGCGGTAAGGACGCTTTTTGCATGTTTGCCCAGCATTTCTAAAATTCACGTAATGTCAACTGGGAATGGGAAGCTGTTGGGTACCAGAGTGTTTCAGTGTGTGTCTAATAAAAGGCTCCTGAATTAGCTCTGGAGTCTCTGTGTGAGCTCTGCCTTTGTGTGACCTGAGGAAATGGAGAGCAGTAACATTTTGTCCATTTGTTCACCGTCCATTCACGCAACAATTGTCCAGCGGAAGTGGCAGAGGTGGGCATCACTCCTCTCTCCATATGTGGTGACGTTCCAGGCACCATGACTCCTGCCCTCCCTTCCTCCTGCCCCCTTCAGGAGGCTTTCCCTGAGCCTCCTCCTGTGCCTAGGGCTGAGGGCTCCTCTCTGCTGGTCCCAGTGTCTCGCCAGACCCCAGTCTGGGATCCCTGGACCTCTGTTATGTGCCCTCATGGCACAAAACCCCAGTTCACACCCTGAGCCCAGTCCTAGATGCCACTGGGAGAGGGCAGAGGGCCGCCTGTCCTTTTCCCTGCACGTCTGGGGACAGAGTCTCCCTGGGCTACACGGCCCACAGCTGACTTTGGTGGTGGCTTCTTCATGCCTTTGCATGAAGCCAAGCCCAGAGGAATGAATGAGAGGCTAAAGAGTGTCTGCGATCAACCCTGGGGAGCCAAATGTGGGAACAGGAGGCAGCAGGAAGGCCTGGCATTGGGAGAGCTGGAACAGAGGGCCGCCAAGGGAGAGGGCTGCCTGGCTTTGTGCCTGGCTGGCTGGGCTGGAGGCTGCTCTGTGCCACGCCAGGGCTGGAAGGGCCCCTCAGGATGGAGAGGGGGTGTGCCTGAACCTATCCCCTCAGGATGGAGAGGGGGTGTGCCTGCCAGTGACAGCTTGGAGCTGACGTCCCTCCATCAGGGCCTGTTAGCGCATGTCTGAGGAACAGGCTTCAAGGAGATAGGAGATTCTGCAGGGTGCGATGGGCCCCCTTGGCCTAGCGAAGCTCTGTCTCCATTGCAGTCAGGTGGAGGTGAGGAGAGCCCATCAGGCATCTGTGAGACCACCGTCTCCTTGTGTTTTTGAAGTTCGCTGCCTGGTTTCCCGTTGGCCTGGGCTGAGGCGGCTACAGAGACTCGGGGAATGAGATAGGAGATGTTGATGTGAAGAGAGAATGTGGAATTTAAAGAGCAGCAGGAAAAGCACTCCTCCTGGAATCCAGACAGCATTTGTCACAGTGATAACGCCTGTTTTCCAAACAAAAGTCCCTCTGTGGGCAAGTTCTCGGGGACGTCTGGGGCTCTTGCCCAGCTCCCCTCTCCCGTGGCTGGATCGCGTTTCCTTGCATCATGATGGGGAGGGTTCAGAGGTTCGCTCGGCAAGGCCGGGGCCGGGATGAGTTATCCCTGCTGTTCTTCAGCACGTCTGCAGCCAACTGACCCTCTGTGACCTCGAAGCCTTCGGTCCAGCTGTGGCGCCTCAATTTGGACACATCAGCCTCTCCAGGAAATGCATCAGGCGAGCACGTCACTTCCTACCCCCCAGGCAGTGTGAAGAGTGTCCAGCACGGCCTCGCAGACCCCATAACGTGCCTGCCCACTGGACGGAGAGGGCCTCACGCCCCTGGGGCTGACCCTAGGCTCCCCACCTGCAGAGGGAGGGGGGCTCCTAGAGCATCTTCCTGGCTAGAGAGGACAGTGCGGGAAGCCCTGGAGTAGAAGGATATGGAGGCTGCCCTGGGCAGAGAAGAAAAGGCAGTGGTCAGGAGGGACCACACCACAGAAACGGAAAGGAAAGGCCCTCCCCTGCTAGCCTGAGGTTCTGTGTTCATCAGAAGTAGGAGGAAGCCAGGAGGTGGTGAGGGCAGCGGAGAAGCATTAGCTCTATGCTCAGACTGGCGGGGCGCCACCCTGGTTCTTCTGTTTGAGGGCTTTATGCCTCAGTTTCTGCATCTGTAAAATGGGGACATAATGGTGCATACTTGCAGCGTGGTTTTTAGGAGTCACTGAGAAAACATAACATGATGGAATTGACATTAAAGAAACCAGTGGCCATCATCATTGTATTATTATGTGAGTAGATGCTTAAGAGTTCAGCAAAATTCCTGGGGCTAATTTCAGAGGCTGTAGTTGGGGGTGTTCGCTGTGGAGGGCCTGTTCCCAGGTCTGCAGTGTCACTGGGCAGGCACCATGGCAGGGCAGTGGAGAGAGGCTGGGGAGACAGATAGGGTCAGACCAAGGCCACACCTATAGGAATGCAGGCACCTGGCTTTTGGTCCCCTCACCTGCCCAGGGGTGTAATCATGCCCTTCTCTTGTGGCTTTTGCAAGTGTGAGGTACGAAATTGCCCAGAAGTCCCAACAGACAGACAGCAGGCTCTAACCGACCTCTGAATAACTTGCTCTTTCCTCCAGAGGGGCTGGGCTTGCCTGCCTTGGAGGCTGGGGCTGGGGTCCTGTGGAGCTTCCTGGCTGGGAGGGGCTTGGCCAGGCAGAACTTGGGGCCCCTGTGGAGATTGCTGCCAGCACTGACGGGTTTTCCAAGGGTAGATCAGAGTGAGAGGCCTGGCCCTTGGATGCGCTGAGCTGGGTGCAGGGCTGGGTGCTGGCAGCCGGAATCTGGTGCTGGGGGTGGGGCGGGGGCGGGGGCAGGTGGGGAGCATGTTCGGTGGGGATGTTTTTATTCGCACTCAGCCTCTGGGGAGCCAAGCCCCCTCTCCCTGTCTGCTGCTGGTGAGAGGGTCAAACAATTATGGGTCTCCTCATTTCCAAGTCAACTGGGAAATTAAGTCGCATCTCCATCAGAGTGCTATTAGTCATTTTCAAGAAAGAGGTAATTGAAAAGAAACTTTTTAATACACTCACCAAATTGGCATGGGGGCACGGGAGCAGCGGGAACATCTCCCCACCGGCTCCCTGCACTCCCCACCCCCACGCTGTGAGAGGCCATGCCCCTCTGCCCAGCCCCCACTGCCTCGCTGGGTCACCCTGCCTACATGTGGTGGCCTGCCTGGCTCTGGCCCCACCTGGGCTTCAGCCCAGGCCCTTGTCCAGCAAGCCAGCTGTGTGACCCTTGGCAAGTTCTTCCCTGTCTGTGTGTGCCTCTTGTCTTCATCTGGAAAAGGAGACTGCAGTTTCACTTCAATTCCCCTGGACATTGTGCTGTGGGAGGGAGACAGTATCTAGGAAGCACAGGCCCCTCCCTGTCAGGCACGTCAGAAGAACTCGATGCCTGGTGGCTGCCACCACTGCCACCCTCACCCCCGCACCATGGTCAGCGCTGCTGATAGTCCTCAGAGATCTGTTCATGTCTGTCCCGACACTCCTGGAACCTCAAATCTGTCCCAGGCTCTTCTTCCCCAAACTGTCTTTACTCTTGTCTGAAACTAGGGTTTGGCATATTTAAAAAAGTAAAAGCTGCAGCATCTACCCTGGAATAACAGTATTGCTGCTAGCACTGATGATCACAGGAGTGTGCCTTTACCTGGCGACGGCTGCCAGGCCCTGCAGTCAGAGCCCCTGTGCCTTTTCCATCCTATCCTTGCAGCTGCCTCACGTGGTGGGCGGATTTATCCCAGTCTCAGAGGAAGCCGGAGAAGAGAGGCGGTACTCAGAGCTGGGGTTCCTGGCAAGGCCACTGAGCTTTGCTTGCAGGGACTCTCCTTGGGAAGGTGGGGTACTGTGGGTTAGCCTGTTGAACTGCAGGTGAGAAACTGTGTTTTCTCTCCAGCTGGCCTGCAGGCTGAGAGTCGGGGAGACCACAAAACTCTTCTGGGCCCTTGCTGGGAACAGAAGGGGGTCCGTGGACACAGTGACTTGCTGCACAATGAGGGGCTGTTCTCCAAAGCCTCTGCTGTGACCTGAGCACGCTGCCTCCCTCTCTGAGCCTATTTCCTCAACTATGGAAGGAAGGTCCTGTTCCTACCTCGTAGGGAGTCTCAGAGATGAAATCATAGTAGCTGCTTGGAGAGCCCCTCCTCCCCTGCCTTGTGGCTGGATGAGCCCCGGGGGTTTTGCTCAGGCCTGTAGTCCTGCTTCCAGGACGTCAGGGACTGGGTCAGCCTTCGCCTGCCTGAAAGAGGCTCCTGCCCGTGTGTGTGTGTGTGTGTGTGTGTGTGTGCGTGTGTGCGTGTGCGCGCACCCTGCCCCACTCCACCCCACCAGAAGTAGGCAAGTTCTGGGGGTGGGCTCTCTGGAAAGGTGGGCTGGCACCGTTGGCAGATTGGTCTTGGTGGTGAACCCAGGAAGCTGACCATCTTTTAGCTCTTCATTCATCCAGCCAGGAACTTTGAGGGCCTTCCCCAGGCTGGCCAGGCCCTATTCCTATGGCTTCTCAGTGATGAAGACTTGACTAGGGTCCTCATTTGAAAACGATCCAACAGCAAGAGCATCTCTGACAGGAAGTAGCTCCTCCCTCCCAAAGACCACTGCGCACCTTTAGAATCCACTCTCTCTGGAGCTCCGCCCCCGACCTTGGCACCCAGTCTGGTGGTCTGGCACTAGCTCCTGCAGCCACTGTTGACCGAATGAAAGGACAAAGCCGCAGATGGGAGGAATGGAGGAAAATCAGGAGAGGGCTAAAGCACACAGGCCCCTAACTTTTTGGTGAGTCCCAGTCCAGTGGCCCCTTTCTGCTGCCGGATGAAGGATTCCAGGGCTCCATGGGTGCCCGAGTCCTGGGGGCATCCCCTGAGCCTCAGTGCCCTGTGCATTTAGCCCCTTCTCTCCTGGACATTGTCTCTGCACAAAGACCTCTCCAGGCCCTAGAGACCTGGCCCAGCCCTCCCAGCTGCTGGGGTATTGTCCACGCCCACCATAGGTGACAATGAGGGTTTAACACTAGATCCTTCTAGGAAATGGCTTACAGAAGGCAAGCTCAGAGGGTTGCCCCTGTGGTGCTCGTGTGTGTGTGCACACATGTACGCCCATGCTGTGTGGCTGTGCGAGAGCCTGTGTGTGTGGGTGCATTTGTGAATGTAGGGTGGGTCTGTGTTACTGCTTGTGTGCGCACGTGCTTGCATCTGTATGTGAGTGCATTTCTGAGTGTGCATGTGTTTGGGAGTGTGTGGCTCTGCCTGTCTGTGAGTGTGTTGGGAATGTGTGTCTGGTTGTGCATGGGCTTTAAGTGTGTGGAAGTTTGAGTGCACAAACACTGTGTGTGTGCCTGCGCATGTGTGCATGTGTGAGCACAGCCTCTAGAAAGCCGCATGGCTGGACAGGTCCTGGCTGACAACTAGGTGCCTGCTGCCTCCTGTCCCCTCATTTTGGCCCCGCAGAAGGAGGGGGCTGCCTGGGTTATGCGGACCGAAAGGAAACCTGGTGCTCAGTTCTCCTGGCCCCAGTCTCTAGTAACATTGTTTTGGGTTGTATTCAGGTGTCCAAATCACATAGAATATAGTTTGGTGGCTCCTAGAATTGAATACCTCAGTGGCCCCATATGAGGCTTCCATGTTCTCAGCACCCGGCTCCAAACACAGACACAGGCACCGTTCTCCCTGATGGCTGGCTTTCCATTCCCCTACCCAGCCTCCTCCCGTCCAGGCCTTGCCTGGCTGTCTCTTGCTGGAATGCTGCATCTGCCCCCATCTCCTCCCCTTCCGTGCCCTGTGGTGGGTCCCCGAGTGCTGGGCCCCGCTTCAGGATCCATGGTTGTTTAGCTGTCTGTCTTCTCAGTTGGACCAGGAGTGCACTGAGAGTGGGAGCAGCACTGTGTGTGTGTCCCGGCTTGTGTCTGATGCAGCCATCAAGGCACCCAGGAGCTGTTGCTGGTGACTGGATGACACCAGGGAAGGTGCTCTGTATTTGGGATTTGGGCTGCCGGTGCTGGAGGACGACAGCTTCAGGCTGCCTGCTTCCTGATGGCCAGGAATGATGTGAGGTGGGACATGGGTGCAGTTTCTGGCTTGCCTCTCTCCTGCTCTGAGGTCTTGGAAAAGGCAGTGACCCTCAGGGACCCTCAATTTCCTCATTGTCAGTTAAGCTGGTAGCACAGAGTGTTGTGCAGCTCAGGGACGGTCACCAATGGAAAGTGCCCAGTAGTGTGTCAGGTGCCTGGTGGGTGTTCTCAAAGTATAATGATTATCGTTGGGCTCAGCCATCAGTACTGACCACCTGCCCTGCAGGCTGCTGGGACCTGGGAGAAGGGGCCTCCTCTGCATGCCCACCACACCTTCCACGCCCTTAGACTCCCACCTGCTGAGACTGAGTTAACTCTTGAGCTCAGAGCCTGGTTACGACATCCATCTTTGCCCCACTTGCTCAGGCCCAGACTCACCAGGAATCTGCATTATGCTTGGCTTCATGTGGCTCTGTGGCAGCGAATCAGAGACTTTTGGAAAGCCTGCCAGAGTGAACCAGAAAGGCAGCCATGGATCCCATCCTGGGGTATATTGGTGGACTCCGTGTGTGTCCTGGCTTTGCAGGATCTCGGCCCTCTCCACTGTGCTCTGTATGAGGAGGCGGGCCGGCGCAGAGGGTGGTGGCAGCAGCTCAGGCAGGATGCTTCCCTGTGTCACTCAGCCCATCAGCAGGTGTCCAGCACTTGCTGCTTGGGTTCAGCACTCTTCTGGTCCCAGGGAACGATAGCTATGCTGTGTGATTAGGGCAGACACTTGCCTTGCTCCTCACCAGCTCTGTGACCTCAGGCAAATGGCTTCATGTTTCTGAGCCTCAGTCTCCACATCTGTAAAATGACTGGTGAGGCTGACTGTTTTCCAAGCATCCTTCCTTCCAACTTAGGGTTCTTGATTCTAAGGGGTCAAAGGGCCTTTCCCTTCTCAAAGACTTTTGCCATCTCCCGTGAAGACAGGACATATGCTGTTGAAAGCCAGCACTCCGGGACAATAGTGTGACTTAGTGTGGCTCTGACTGCTGTTCCATTCGGGAGTCTGAGTCATTGGGCTGGAGCCCAGAGCTGTCCTGAGGGGCCTTCTGCCTGTCCCAGCCTTACGCTGACTGAGGCAGACCTTGTGGCCATAGGGTCTGTGGCTAACAGCATTCAGATGCTCAGCCGAGCGTGGAGTCTTCCGCCTTCCAGAGGGCCACTGGGCTTGCAGGACTCTGCACAGTTAGAAGGGGGATAGAAGCCAGCGACCAAGTAGGTGGTGTGGTCCTCCTCCCCTTCCTCCACGGCAGACGCCCACTGTGCTGGCAGACTGCACAGTCGTATTATGCCTCCAGTGCTTGGATTTTTATAACTGTCTCCTGACTGGCCTCCCTGCTGCCAGGCCACCCTTGTTTTTGGAGTGACCCCTGTCAAATGCTATGTGGTCATGCCACTCCCTGGCTTAGACCCCCATTGCCCAACACGCACAGATGGACGGTGATGCAGGGTGATAGAAGGTGGGTTTTGTCTCTGTGCTATGGCAGTTTGATTGGTAGAGATTGCCTGGGGCCCTGAATGAGAAGGACCCCAGGGGCTGCTGGGAAAAGCACTGTGATTAGCAATGCCTGCCTTGGACCAGGAGAGGGTGGATAGTGCTGGTCATGCATGAACCTCAAGACAGGATGCTGTTCAAATTCTCTGGTAACCTTCGAGGTCTCCTTCCTCTGAGGAGCCTTCCTTCCCCCTCTCTAGCTCCCCAAGACTCAGCACCCTGTTCTGCAAGTCACTATTGGTCTTTTGGTTTGTTTGTTTGTTTGCACTCGGCAAGCCTCTGGAGGTCATGGAGCATATTTGTTTTGCTCTCCATAGGGGCTGGTGCGGGGCCTGGCAGCCAGGGAGCACACTGACACCATCCGGCAGAGGGAATGTTTTAACTCAGAGCCTGCAGGAGCACCCAGGCTGACCACTCCAGGCTGCATGATAGGAAGGAGCCCTGCTGAGCCCTTCAGCCTGGCCATGGGCCCAGAGGCTCCCAGCTCTGCTTGCCTGACATTTGGCACTTGCTGGGGAGGGCAGAATGAATATCTTCTGCTGTGGACAAATGTTTTAGAGTATATTTCTTTCTTTTTCTTTTTTTTTTTTTTTTGAGATGGAGTCTCACTCTGTTGCCCAGGCTGGAGTGCAATGGCATGATCTTGGCTCCCTGTAACTTCCCGGGTTCAAGCCATTCTCCTGCCTCAGCCTCCTGAGTAGCTGGGATTACAGGCGCCCACCACCATGCCGAGCTCATTTTTGTGTTTTTAGTAGAGATGGGGTTTCTCTATGTTGGTCAGGCTGGTATCAAACTCCTGACCTTGAGATCCGCCCGCCTCAGCCTCCCAAAGTGCTGGGATTACAGGCCTGAGCCACTGCACCCGGCCTTAGAGTGTATTTCTAATAATTATAAACGAACAATTCATGCTCAAGGTAATAATGTAGAAAGTTCAGGAAAACATAGATGAAGAAAAAAGCCATTGACCATGCAGCAATGCTGGTGAGAGGTGCATTTCCTTCCGGGGCCGCTTCTCCAGCATTCGGCCACCGTCAGGACAGCCTCCTGGGTTTGCAACGCACCTGGGGTTCTTGATGTTTTAGCATAAGCTCTTCCCATGTTATCATATCAATGTGTATGTATTGCTTTCAATGACTAATGTCCCATCATGTGGACATGCTGTGATTGTTTAACCAGCCCCTTATTTTGGGTCATTTGGAGTTGTTTCCACTATTTTGACAGTATGTTTTCCTGTGACAAACAACTTTGTGGTGATAGCACTTTTGAGGTCTCTGTGGAGTAGATGTAACAAGTGGGTCAAAGCGAGAAGTTTGTTAAGCTCTGCGTAAGTCTTTTAGGGAGAAAGGGGAGAAAGAACCCGTCTTAGGCCACAGGCCTGTAGCATCAGGACTGGGTAGGAGGTCGGTCCCTATGCCTGGTGGTGATGGCATTCTGAGGCTCTGCTTTTCTGAAAAAGGAAAGGCAAGCCCTGCCGCATGAGGGGGAAGAATCCTCCTGCACATTCTATGTGACATCCTGTCACCTGCTGTGACAGCCGGGGCAGGGATGGGAAAGTGGGGCAGGGATGGGAAAGCGTTGGGGGCCCCTCATTCAGGCATCATGTGATGTGGGCCTTGTCCCTGCTTCTGGGTGCCGTGCCAGCCCCGCTGCTGTTTGCAGCTGCCAGCTGTGCCAGGCCGGGGATTGGTTGGCATTGAAGAGGGATGAGAGGCCCTGCTTGTCTGCTGTGTGTTGGTTGCAGTGGCAGCACAGTAGCTGCCTTCAGGTAGCTCCCAAGTGGCTGTGGCGTGAGGGAAGTGATTGGGTCAGCAGGAGGCAGGTGGCACGGCCTTGGGGCTCAAAGTGGGTTTAGCCAGGCCCCTTCATGGAGGGGAGATGTGCTTGGGTGGTGTTGGAGGCTCATTAGGAGCTTGCTGGATTGGGCCTCCTGGCCATGGGGACCTCCTCCCCCTTTCCCCTTCCCCCTTCCTTCCCTCCCTCCCTCCTTCCTTCCCTCCCTCTCTCCCTCCTTCCCTTCTTCCTTCCCTTCCCTCCTTCCCTCCTTCCTTCCTTCCCTCCTTCCTTCCTTCCCTTCTTCTTTCCTTCCCTTCCTCCTTCCCTCCCTCCCTCCTTCCCTTCTTCCTTCCCTTTCTTTCTCCCCTCCCTCCCTCCCTTCCTTCTCTCCCTTCCTTCTCTCCTTTCCTTCTCTCCCTTTCTCCCCCTCCCTCTGGCTTCCTCCCTCCTTTCTTCCCTCCCTCCCATCATCCACCACCCTTTACTTACAAGCAGCCCAGTTTCAAGGTGAGGAGCAGACACCCTGACAGGATGTGAGGCTTTACAACTGTGTTGGAGGCAATGTGGATGCAGCTGCCCTGCCGTCTGTCCAGATCTCAGCCTAGAGTCTGGCTGAACTGGGCCCTTCGTTCCCTGATGACAAGTACAAGTGAAAGATGCTCTGCTGGGAAATCTGGCAGCTGTGGGTGCATTTGAGGTAAAGACTGCACCCCCTCCCTACTTTTTTGGTAAATAACTGCTTTATTGAGGTGTAATTCACATACCATAAATTTCACCTTCTTGAAGTATACAATTAAGTGGTTTATAGAATATTAACAAAGCTGTACACAACTACCACCACTATCTAACCACTATCACCATTGTCTGAATGTTCCAAACATTTGTATCACCCCCTCAGAAACCCAATACCCATTAGCAGTCACTCCCCAGCCCTGGCAGCCACTCATTTGCTATCTAAGATGATGCCTTTTTTATTGTATTTATTTGCACAAATTCCTAGACAGGAAGTGGAAAATTGATAACTCATGGCCTGGCTATCACCAGGCTGTTTTAAAATGCAGGAAAATGGAGGTTTTGGTTTACTGGGCCCTCATCCTTATGTGGGAAGAGCTGGCTAAAGGGGAGCAGCAGCTGCCTGCCTTTGACAGGGCCTGTGTGCTCCAGTTAGCCACAGTCCTCACCACTCCCTATTGCCCCAGGCCTGCTGCATGACTCAGTTGGCAGGGGAATTAGCAGTCCTTGCCCAAGACCTTTGCTTCCTCTGGTGAGGGGCACACTGTCAGCTGTTTCCCAGCCTTTACACCCCAGATCCTATTCTGTGATGTGCCCCCCTGCCCAAAGCCCAGGTTCCCATGAGAACCCACCAGACTCCTGCCAGCCTTAAAATCTCTTTTCTCAAGAGCTGGTCTGTGTGGGTGGTCCAGGAACCATCCTCCATATCCGTCTCTATACTTGGAAATGCTGCCCCTTGCCAGGACTGGTTGACATAGGGATGTAGGTATGCCGGGACCTTGCTGTCCTGCCCACTTCTCCTTCCTGTCACCTCCCCTTCTGTGATAGCTCCTCCACTCCACACTAATTTAAGCTTTGTGCAGATATGGGCCCGCTCAGCATTTCAAGCCATTTAACCTGCTGTGATTGAAGCTGTGGCAATTAAATTTTAATTGAGATGCACGCTGCTTAAGCAGACACAAGACAGCTACAGCTATTGCTAATTAATTTTCTTCCGAAATGACAACATTTAATAATTATGCTTCGTGACGCGTGTGTTATTTATGTAGCCTCACCTCTCCTGGTGCCGTTCAGTGGTGTCCATCAGGGGTAGTCGGTGGTGGTCCTCTGTGTGCTACTGGGTGGCTTCTGATGCGAACAGTGTGCTAGTGCTTCGGAGGTGGTGAGACGCCCTTCCTGGCATTTGGAAGAGCCCGTCACCCCCAGTGCCTGCCTCGGGATGAAGGCATTTTGTTTCCCCATGCACCTCTCAGCAGAGTGCTGAAGTGTTCTCACTAGTGAGAGTACTCCCCAGAGTAATTAAGGGCCCCTGGTTTGCTTAGTTAGGGAATGGCCTTTCTAGTTAAAAAACCTGATCCTCCAAGGCAGGAGAGCAAAGTGCTGGAGAGAGCCTGGGGTCTGGAACTTCCTGTGGACTTGGGTTTGGAGTATGAAGGTGGGCATCCTTCAGATTCTCCTCACCTGTAAGGTGGGAAGTGGAGCCTTCCTCTGGGGTAATGTGAGGCTGGCAGACCCCATGTGCCATGTCATACAGGGGCACAGGGGATGGGCAGGAGGCTTTCCAGCCAAGGAGTGGCAAACCCGGCCTTCCCCCGGGCTCCCATTCCCAGGCCTCCTCTAACGCTCTCGCCCTGGCTGGCACAAATCCCTTTCCTGGGCTTAGCCTGCAGAGGCTAGGATGATCCCATCAGCCAGGCAGGGCTCCAGCTAGCCCTGTGAACTGGATGCTGTTTTTCCAGGGATGGAAGCTCCTGAGCCTGGGCCACCCCTATCAGGTGCCTGGGCAGGTGAGGGATGGGATGGCAGGAGGTGATGGCATTGAGCACCTTCTGGGCTGGGCCTTCACACGTACTGACACATTTCACCTTCCCCACATGAGTCATGTGTTCCTGCTTTCTAGATGGGAAACTGAGGCTCAGAGCGGTTGGGTTGCACCACTTGTAAGAGGCTCTGTTAGCTTTGGAATCCAGCTCTGTGTGACTCCATGCCTGGCTCCGGCCAGTCAGTCGGCTTCCAAGGGGAGGCTGGGCGGGCTCTGGGCCGCCTGGTTATGAGCCAGTCCCAGAGTGTGCTGCCTCTGGCTTGCTTGCTCGCTCTGGCGTGTTTGGTGGCTGTGTGGCACATATTTTTCTTCTGGGTTCCCAGTAGACTCCTAGCCCTCCCTCTGCCTCGAGCCCCTCTCTTGCCCTAGACACGTTTGCCTGGGCAGTAGGGTGGGGTCTGGTTGGTTGGGGGCACCACAATGAGCCTTGGATTTGGTTTACTGGGCCCTCATCCTTATGTGGGAAGAGCTGGCTAGAGGGGAGCCGCAGCTGCCTGCTTTTGACAGGGCCTGTGTGCTCCAGTTTGCCACAGTCCTCACCAGACCCTATTGCCCCAGGCCTGCATGACTCCATTGGCAGGGGAATTAGCAGTCCTTGCCCAAGACCTTTGCTTCCTCTGGTGGGGGGCACAGTGTCAGCTGTTTCCCAGCCTTTGCACCCAGATCCTATTCTGTGAAGCTAGGGTTGTGGCAGTAGGAGGGTGGGATGCAGGGGACCCTCGCCAAGACCTAGGACCCTGGACTATGCCTGGGCTCTGGTTCTCCAGTCCAGCTCTCCCTGTGAGGCTGTGAGGGCAGAGGAAGCAACTGGATGGGGGCTGTGGAGGACCGGGGCTGAGCCGGGCGGAGGCATCCGAGCCGGCATTCTCCCAGGAGGAGCCAGAGGCTGAGTGGGGGCCTGAGAGAAGTCTCCAGTGAGGGGAGACTGCCTCTGAGCCGGCCTGTGAGTGCAGCAGGCAGGGAGCCTGGGGGACTGTGTGAGGAGCCCTGGGCCACCCACCTGCAAACTCCGTCTTCTCACAGCTGGGAGCTCCTGTCTCCAGAAGGACCCACCTGCCACCTCCCCAGCAGTGAGAGGTGGGCACCTGACATGGGGGGTAGGGCCGTCAGTGGAGCTGTGCGCACACGTGTGTGAGCGGGTCAACAGTTTTTTGAGCCTGTGCAGCTGATTGTGTGTGTGTATGATGTGTGAGTGGGTGAATGTGAGTGTGAACGAGAGTGTGTCTTTATGGGAACATATGACGATGCATGTGTGTGATAGTGTACAGGTGTGTGTAAGTGTGAGCCAGTGTATGTCAGCGTGTGTATGCTGTGTGAGTTTGTGTCTACATATGTGCGTGAGGGTGAGAGTGTGAGTTCCTGTGAGTCCAAGGAGACCTGTGAGAAGCCGTGTGTGAGTGAGTGTGGGAGATGGAGTGGCCATGTGTGGGGGTGAGGCGTGTCTGAACAAGATGAGGGACAGGGAGGCGGTGGCACCAGTTCCTGTTTCCAGTGCCCTTTGCCCAAGCCTTGGGCTGCAGGCTTAGGGGCTGGGAGCCCGTGTGGATATGCAGACCTGACAGGTGTGCCCACACAGCCTGGGGAGGAGCGTGGCAGGAAGGAGGGAGGCAGGGAGGAGGGAAGCAGGGAGGAGGGAGGCAGAGAGGAGGGCGGAGGGAGGAGGGAGGAGCGTGGCAGGGAGGAGCAAGGCAGGGAGGAGGGAAGCAAGGAGGAGGGAGGCAGGGAGGATTGAGGCAGAGAGGAGGGAGGCAGAGA